>LR749666.1:962265-972376 GCA_902729485.2 Mus minutoides | reverse complement strand
ATGTGTTTATGAGCTCAACCACAAGGCTCTTCTTTCAAGTCTGAGTCTTCCTTAGCTACTCTACTTTCTTGATTATCTCATAATTTATTTATTTATTTTTTTTATTTTATATGCATTGGTGCTTTGGCTACATAGATGTCGGTGTGAGAGTGTCAGGTCCCTTGGAAATGGGCTTACAGACAGTCCTTGCCTGACTGCATGAATTATTCTAACCTTTCTGTTGATAGTATACATCATGCTCCGACTTCTTCAGAATTCAGAATGCCAACAAGTTGTAGCCAAGACAAGTAGGTACACTCTTGAAGTTGAAAACATTAATTAACCCCCCCCCCCCCAGTAGAGCATGAGAGAGCATGTTCCACAGGGGCATTGTTAGTAAGAGAATACTGGGGAGGGCTTATGGTAAGAGGATTTTGGAAGGGTTTAAAGAAATAGGGTTCTGCTTTAGATGGGGTGCTGTGAAGAAGCAGGGTAATTCTATGATTGGATCTTATTACATTTTATCTAGAAGAAGAGATGACTAAGCAGTGGCTAAAGTTATAGTTAATAAACAACAGTCACTCATAATAACTAGGAGGAGATATTGGACATTTTTTGTCCTTTTGGCAGTGTTTGGATTTTCCTACATTCTTCTGAGGTGGCTTTGTTCATCTTGACCATCATCACTTTAGGGTAGCCTTGTTTAATTTGATGTCCCACGAAATGGTTTGTGCTTAACAAGGCACCTGACTGTGAGTTTCAGGATAACCTTTAGCAAAACCAAGGCTGGCTTTATCAAGCCAGCCCTCAGATCTGTGGAGACGGGAGATCAGCACAGGGTGTCATTCCTCATGTGCTGTCAACCTTGCAGTTTTGAAGTAGTGTCTCTCATTTTGCTAAGAACTTTTCAAATATGCCAGGCTTGCTGGCCAGTGAGCTTTAGGGATCCCGTTGTTCTTTTGTCCCAGTGTTCTTTTGCAGTGCTGGAATTACAAGTGCATGCCCGCCCTGCCATACCCAGCCATTTTTAAAATATGGGGATCAAACTTAGTTCTTCATTCTGTGCAGCAAGCACTTTGTTGACTGAGTTATCTCTGTAGTCAGCACATATATTCTCTCAGTGTCTCTTATTGTTTTGAAAACAGTCTATCTTAGCTTAGTTAGCAACTTGACAGCCTGAGAGTTATCTCAGAGGAGAGCTTCAGGCTGAGCAATGGCCTACATCATATTGGTCTGTGGGTGTGTCTGTGGCGATTGTCTTGATTGTTAATTAACATAACCTGCCATACTATCTCTAGGCAGGTGGTCCTGCCCTGGGTAAGAAACCTAGCTCAGTATAATCTGTTCCAGAAGTCAGCTATGAAGCAACCTTCTCTATGGTTTCTGTTGTATTCCTTTGTCTGTGATGTGAGTTCCTTCGTTGGGAGCAATGCTGTGTGGAATAATAGCAAGCAAGCATACTGTGCTGGCCAGTTGTATGTCAACTTGACACTAGCTAAAGTCATCTGAGAGAAGGGCATCCGAAATGAGAAAATGTCTCCATGTGATCCAGCTATAGGTAAGCCTGTAAGGCATTGTCTTAGTTAGTGATTGACAGGGGTAGGGGTGGGGAGCATGTTGTGAATAGCACCACTCCTGAGCTGGTGGTCCCGGATTCTATAAGAAGTCTAAGCAATACTAGGAGGAGCAGGCAGAAGAAGCAGTATCTTCCGTGGCCTCGGCGTCAAGCTGAAGAAGCAGTATCTTCCGTGGCCTCGGCGTCAAGCAGAAGAAGCAGTATCTTCCGTGGCCTCAGCGTCAAGCAGAAAAAGCAGTATCTTCCGTGGCCTCGGCGTCAAGCAGAAGAAGCAGTATCTTCCGTGGCCTCAGCGTCAGCTCCCGCTCCCTATTGCTTTTGGTCATAGCCATCATAACCATCATTAGGACACCTACTTCAAGTTTCTGCCTTGAGTTCCTGTATTGATTTCTTTCAGTGATGGACTGAAATCTAGAACTGTAAGCCAAATAAACCATTTCCTCTCTAAGTGGCTTCAGTCAAGCTGTTTCATCACAGCAACAGAAGAAGAAGCTAGAACATGGTCTATGAAAGCAAGACTAGAGGGAGGTGAGAACCAGACCAGGTAAGCACTGGCTACTAAGTTGTGGGCTTTATAATCGCTTCCCAAGCCCCATTTAGCTACAAGCAATAGCATTCTCAATTAAATTTAGCACAAGATCAAACAGCCATGAGCTGTTTCACTGTAACTGGAAATCTATGGATGGTTAGCTGCTGGCACGATGTGCTTAGGGGAGTGTGACCACAGAACGCAGCTCCTCCCATGCTTCTACTCCATCTTCCTCTTTATTTGGGCAGGCTTTCCTTCAGGTCTACATACTGTGGACACAGATCTCATCCTGGTAGCCCCAGAAAACATCCTGAGGATGGGTATTGGTCCAAGTTGAATTAGAAACCAATGGCTGGAAGATCTTGTTGGGTTGATGGGGATCTGTGGATAAGACTGAGTGGCAGAAGCTGGGCAGGCAAATGACCAGATGCCTACTATACTGCCTAGCAACATGTATGTATTTCATGCACCCATTAGCTGCATCAACCAGGAAGTGAAAAGCCAAGAGAAAGAAAAAAATATAATTATTATGTGAGCATGAACACATCCTTTTTAAGTAAAAAAGTCAATGCATATTAAATATATTTCCATTATTTTTTAATCTTTCAGACTAATTTTTATCTTTCAAACTAACTTTGGATGTCTTGCAATATCATTGTTGGAGCTCAGTGTATGGACAGATATCTTTTGTGTGGGAGGCACTGCTAATGTAAGCAGGCACCTGTGTTCTGTTTCATGAATCAGCACTCCAAGACCCTTAGGATTTCAAAGACCACACGCACACTATCATCCCAATCTCTCAGATATCCCAGGGGAAAAAAGAAAACCCTGCTTCATCAGTTGACAACGGACACTTTGAAAACAACAGGTTAGATTTAGTTTGTGACAGTAATGATTAGCTGGCTCAAGAGGCACTGGGTAATGGCTAGACAAACACCGTATTTCAGCCTTGTATTTTTCCAATAGCCTGTACCAGCTTGCTTCTAACATGCTAAAATAACCCTCTAAAACCATATACCTAAGTGTTTATAGAGCAGCCCTAGAAAATTCCCGTGTGGTGTGTGCACACACTTATGTGTATCCATATTTTGTGTGGCCAAGAACAGCAGTGGCATCACTGGAGATAGGTCCCTCACCAGCCCCATGACTAGCACCTGGGAATAGATGAGCTGTTTTGGTCTCACTTGAGCCTGTCTTGGCTGGGGCTGTCTACAGCAGAGAGGAGGCAGAGATAACACTGAGATGGAGTCACAGATGATTTTGACTTGAACTTGGAACAGCCGGTGCAATGATGGACAGTAGGTAGAAATTTGACTCTGTGTGTTATTTTCCAATATTAGCTTAAGGACTTTGCGTTCTTCACAATGTGGGCTAAAGTCTAAACTTTCCTGCCCCTGTGTTGTCTCTGCCTGGGTATGGCATTGTGATAATAATGGCATCATAGAATGAACTAGGAAGTGCCCTATTCCATCTCTACAAGTGATTGTGTGTTCTGGTATTCATTTCTCTTTAAACATTTGGTGGGATTCTTCAGTGAAGGACCTACATCTGGGATTTTTTGGGGGAGGTAGTGTTAAAATTATAAATTCAATATAGCAAGTGTGTATAAGGCTACACAAAGATTTACTTTTCATTGGGTGAGCTATAACTGTTTGTATGTCTTATGAAAGTGGGACTTTTTACCAAGTATCAGACGCATGCGTGGGGTTGTTCTTTAGTGTCTGTTACTTCCTTGATGTCTTCACGGTCCCTGACAACATTGCCTGTTTAATTAGTGATGCTGGTAAGCTGTGAATACTTCTTCCTGTTTGCGTATTAAAGATTCGTAAGTTCATTGGCCTTTTCAAAGAACCAGCTATATTTCACTGATTTTTTTTCCTCCTGCTTCAAATTTATTGATTTTTGTTCTTATCTTTAACAGCTCCTCTTTCTGTTTCCCATTTGGGTTTGTTTTCATTATCGTTTTGGGGTTCGTTGAGCTTGGAGCTTAGATTATTGATTTGGGACTTTTCATTTTTTTCTAGTATATGAATTTGTGCTATAAAATTTCCTCTAAGCACTGATTAGCCTATAAATTAGGAGATGGAATAAACTCATTTTTTTCAATTGAATTTAGCTTTGGCTTTCTTTCAATATTTCACCTTTGAGTCATGCATTATTTTGAATTATATTGCCTAAAGATTTTTCTGCTATGTTTTGTTATTGAATTTTAGTTGGTTCCACTGTGGTTGTAGAAAATATTCTTTAGGGAATTCCTTTTTCCCTGTGTGTGTGTGTGTGTGTGTGAACTCATGCCATGGTATGCATTTGGAACCTAGAGGTCAAGTTGGGAAAGTTTGTCGCCTGCTTCCACCATGTGGGTGCTGGGTGGGGATTGGTCAGATACTTATTAGCAATCACCTTTATCCACTGAGTCATCTCGCTAGCCTGATTTTTAATTTTTTTCCACATCAAAGGACTGATTTATTTTATAAAAGTCTACCGTTGATGCATTTACTATTACGTGTAGAAGGGCACAGCTTCACACTGGATGTCATCTGGATTTTATTCAAAGACCCTCATCATGTGAGCAATTCCCAAGTTGGTCTCTACCGACAGTGGTCCTTCTATCTCGACACTCAGTTACCGTGGCAATATGAAACTGGTTATATGAATGGGCATCTCGGTAGTTCAGCACTGGCATGCAGTGTTCTATAAGCTCTCGGGCCTTAGTCTGACCAACACTGGTTGTTGTTGTAATACCAGAGATACTGCGGAAACGAGGCAGGGAGCCATAGGAGCCCAGCATGTCTGTAGCAATTACCACTCCGTTGTCAAACTTTATCCCCAGTACTGATGTTCCAGTCACTATGGGGTTTTGGGTCCGAGTATTGGAACCCTCGCAGGAAATGGAAGATGGGTCCATGAGACCACTGGGGGTGGACCGGACATGGTAAGACCATCCAGGAGCCAGATCCCCAGCCCAGTGGCCAACCTGCTATTCCCCAAATGCTTCCATTTTAGTCACCTCAGCTGAAGGAAAAAAAAATTGCTTTTTTATATTTTTAAGTTTGTTGATTATGTGTGTAGCTCAGGACATTGACTATATTGGTATATATTCCATGAACACTAAAAAAAATATGTATTTTGTTGTTGGGTTGAAAGTTCTGTAAATATTGATTAGATTCTGTTAGATAAGTATGTTATGATATCTTTTTTTAAAAAAAGATTTATTTATTTTATTTGAGTACACAGTTGCTATCTTCAGACACACCAGAAGAGGGCATTAGATCTCATTATGGATGGTTGTGAGCCACCATGTGGTTGCTGGGAATTGAACTCAGGACCTCTGGAATTGCAGTCAGTCCTCTTAACCTCTGAGACATCTTTCCAGCCTCCATCTTATTTTTTTGTCTAGGTGTTCCATTAATTTCTGTGAGGAGGCTGCTGAAGTATCTAGTATAATTGTAGATTTATGTATTTATGTATTCATTTATGTATTTATGTATTTATGTATGTATATATGTATGTATGTATGTATTTATTATTTATTTATTTATTGTGTGTCAGGTGAATGTGCATGCTTATGTGTGGGTACACATATATGTGTTCTGTGGAGGTCAAAGGTCAACCTTGTGTCTCATTATAAGAGCTGATAGTTACTTTTCATTTATTTTTATTTTATGTGTAAGAGTATTTTCCTGAATGTATGTATGTATACCAATTGTGTGCCTGGTTCTAGTGCAGGCCAGAAGAAGGCATCAGATTTCCTGGAACTGAAGTTAATGAACAGTTGTGTGCCTCCAAATGGGTGCTGGAAACTGAACCTGGGTCTTTTGCAAGAACAGCAAGTTCTCCTAACTGATGATTTCTCCAGCCCTTAGGAATCCGTTTTAAAGATAGGGTCTCTCACAGGACCTGGAGCTTGCTGTTAGGGTTGGTTGGCTGGCTGATAAAGCCTAGGGATCTGTATTTTTCTGTCTCCTCATGTTTGGATCACAAGCAGGTACCTCGATGTCATCCATCACTTGGGCAGAGGACTGAACGTAAATCCTCATGCTTCTGTGACATGAATTTTCCTGTCTAGGCTAGCTCCTCAGTCCTTCTGTTTTATTTTTGATATACATATTCCATAGCTGTGCTGTTCAGCACATATACATTTAGAATTACTATTCTCAGTATAGTTGCCTTTTTAACCATTGAGTAATGTCCATTTTCTGTGTCTAGTCATTTCTTACCCAAAAGTCTTTCTGATATTAATATAGTTATTTTTGTGTTTTCTGAATATTTTGCTTGATATATAGATATTATGCCTTTTTAGTTTTAGTCAGCCAACATCCTTACACTGGAAGTGAGTTTCTTGAAGACAGCATGTAGTTGATCCACTTTGCCAGTCTCTGCCTTTTATCTGCTGTATTTAAACAACTTCTGTTTAATATAACTGTTTATACATTGGTAGTCTCAATCTCTCTTTTATTTATTTATTTTTTGTTTTCTCTTTGTGCCTTCTGTTATAAGTTTTCTGTTTTATTTGTTCTAGTGACTAGTGGATTTACTAGACATTTTGTTGTTGTTTTGTTTTGTTTTGGTTTTTCGAGTCAGGGTTTCTCTTTATAGCCTTGGCTGTCCTGGAACTCACTTTGTAGACCAGGCTGGCCTTGAACTCAGAAATCTGCCTGCCTCTGCCTCCCGAGTGCTGGGATTAAAGGCGTGCGCCACCACGCCCGGCTGACATTAAAAAAAAAAAAAAACAAAAACAGAGCAATTCAGATTTGGATAAAGATTGACTGAAAAGTACAGAGATTTCCAAGGATCATAGATTCACACATATATGGTTTCAATCATTCTCCTCTCTCCAAGGGTGGTATATTTGTTATAAACAATGAAGCTATATCTACATCTCATGATCACCGTGAATCCCTACATTATGGGCTTGAACATTAAAACCATTCAATGTAGGGGAAATCTGTATTAATCACCTCCTACCGCCAAGGCTCAGGGAATGTTGCTGAAGAAGATAGGAAAAATGTAAGGGCTGAACCGGGAAGGAGCGCTGTGAGGCGTTGTCTTCTGGACAGGACACAGCTACTGTCATGATCTCATAGCAGGGCGCTTCCATTTCATCTTCTAAATCCCCAGGAAACCTCCAGCTTCCCTGCTCACTCGGGATCCTGCAGGGAGGGCATTTTAGCATCTGAAGCTTCAACTCAGGATGATGTAAGCACACATGCTGCAGACCCAGCACTCTCCTTAGGGCCTGGGAAGGGACTAGGTATTTATTGGGTAGTTTCTATGGCCAGGAATCAACCTAGGGTGACTTGCTCACTTAATCCTTCTTCAGAAGAACTTTGGAAACAAATGGCATTACTTTCACTGAAGAGCAAAGTGGTTAAACAGCTTACCACATGCCACTAAGACACCAAACAAGGTCACTAGCATGTAAACGCACATCTATCCATCTCTTAAATTTTTTCATTTCAATCAACTAGTCTCAGTTATATGATGGTTACATCATTTATCCTTGTTTATACCATTTTGGAAGATTAACTTTATCTTCATTGAACTATCAGTGACCATTAGCTTTTTCATTTTTCATTTAAAATTACTGTTAAATGGATGCATAAAAACATAATAATGAGGTAGGCAGGTGGTACACTGTTAAGCCCTGCACTCAAGAGGCAGAGGCAGAGGCAGGTGGATCTCTGAATGTGAGATCCAGGACTGTCAGGACTACATAGAGAAACCCTGTCCCAAGCAAACAACATCAACAACAACAACAACAAACTAAAAAAACAAAACAACCCCCCAACCAACCAACCAACCAACCAAACCACACATACAAACAACAAACAACAAACAAAAACAAAAAAACAAACCAAACCAATAAAAAGAGCAACCCAACCCAACCCCAAACAACCCCCCCACAAAAAACCAAAAAACAACCCCCCCAACCCAAAAAACATAAAAATGATATTCACTTATGGTGTACCATATGATGCTTTGATACTTGCAGATGTTATCTAGTGTTCCAATCAGGTTAAATATATCAGAACATTTGGCAACATCCATATCTGATTCTGCAGTGGCTGTAGTCAGCTGGAAGGATCATGGTGGAGAGGTTCTGTTTAGAACACTTATTGCCTCATTGCTCACATGTGTGCTGTCTGGTCTGGCCATCTGTGTTTGCCACCAACCCAACAAACGATTAATGTAACTGTGAAGGGTTTGTGTGTGTGTGTGTGTGTGTGTGTGTGTGTGTGTGTGTGTGTGTTGACAGGGTTTCTCTGTGTAGCCCTGGCTGCCCTGGGATTCGCTCTGTAGAACAGGCTGGCCTTGAACTCAGCGATCCACCTGCCTCTGTCTCTCGTGCTGGGATTAAAGGTGTGTACCACCACTGCCCAGGTGGCATTTTTGCTTGTTTGTTTGTTTATTTTGCTTTTAACAATCAATGTATTGAAATGAAAGGGAAAGCTAGTTATCTGTGTCAGAGATGATTTAAATCTGTGAGCACCATGGAGAAGGGAGATGGACCCCAACCAACATAGGGGCGCTGAGGAGGATGAGGGAGATGAGCGAACTGCCTTGCACTGGCTGACACTATCTAGAGGTAAAGAAATGGCAATCACCTGGGAAAGTACTAAAATCTCCTGATCCCCTGGGAAGACAATAAAATTGTTCTAGCTCCGGAAACTTGTCCTTTCCATTTGGCCAAATCTCACATTAGTAACTTTTCTTTCTGGAAAAAAAAAAGCCTGTGTGTGTGTGTGTGTGTGTGCGTGTGTGTGTGTGTGTGTGTGTGTGTAGTTGAACTGGGTATTTAAGTTCCTACAAGCCACATCCCTTCTGGGAAGAGACCCTTCATGAACACATTCAATCCTCTGAAAACAGAGGATTTTTGTAGCTTGGTGACATGAAGTCTAAACTTCAAAAACAAATTTAAACCTTGACAAGTGTTTTTGACTGGGTCTTTATGGTGTTGTGGCTGACCCAGGGCTCCCTGGACGCTAGGCAGGCAGATGCCCCACCAACTGAGCTACATCTCTAGTGCCAGCTACCAAGACTTCAGGAACTGGCTGAGTGTAGTTGAATAGTTGGGGGAAGTTAATTAAGAAATCAATTCTGTAGAAATCAATCAAACTGAATCTGTTCATGACTCTCCAGACTTAAGACTGGCTTGCTTTCTGTTTGGGGTTTTCCTTTACAATGTGGGCAGGTGCTGGTATAATGACGAAATGACCACAAGAGGGCAGCAAAGACAAAATTATGTTCTTTACACAAGGGGACCGGTGAAGTAGGTCATAAAGGGAAGGTGCTCAGAAGAGGGCAAAGAAGAAAAAGAAGAACGGGTAAACTCGCTCACAGAAGGTTATAGATTGTTTATAGTCTTGTTAGTAAAGTATTAAAATGACAGAACAGAACACACAATGTACCCACTATTTGACTGGAGTCTGCTTTAAGAGAGCATAGAAAAAGACTTAAAATCTGTACTCTAGAGGACCCTGTGTGTTTGCAAGTGTTTGTGGGTGAATAGATTCCTTTCCTTCAGCTCTGACTGAAGATAACCTGCACAGTTTTCCATCCTCAGAGCGCAGGACATTTCTTCCACTGACTACTCCTAGAGCAAAGATGAAGCCCAATTTCCATAGCCTCAAAATGTCTAGGAGCCACAAAGGGCCATATTTGTTTTTTGTTCCTCAAAATGATGAGACAGCCGCCAGCGTATCCATGTTTGTTTGGGCAAAGCTGGCAGTGCCAGAAATGGAGAGAGCTCCCAGTCTCATGACTTTAAGACTAGAAAAATGCCCTCCAAGCTCTTGTCTTTGATGTCAGAAAATGAAAATTTCCCTTCTCCTTCCTTGTAATTCGTATTTATAAATAGCTGAAGTGCCAATCTTCATTAAAACAGAATTAGGAAATTCTGTGGTCCATAACAAGACTTTTTGAGATCTTTAGAATAAAAATTACATAATATAGGTGTTTATCTTGATATATATATATATGTGTGTGTATATATATATATATATATATATATATATATATATATATAT
>LR749666.1:871897-962165 GCA_902729485.2 Mus minutoides | reverse complement strand
GTGTGATACAGGTAATTGCTTAAGCTTAAACAACAGAAGCCCCACAGAACAATTAATCTCCGATAGTGTTTAACATCAGGGGCTGTTTCCATGGAGCCAAGGAAACTGTTTTTATCTAGAGAAGGGGAGGGCACAGACAATAAACAAGGTTAGAGATAAATGGGGTCCCGTGGTTAGCAGTGCGGGGAGCTGGGGCTTCAGGGCACCCGAGTTCGGATTCACTAGTGACAAATGAACGGAAGGAGAACAGTGAACGCTTCCTATCTGCGGAGGATGCGGAGCACACAGAGGATGCGGAGCACACAGAGCCCCAGCTGGCTGTGTGGAGAGTCTGAAGGACTCTGAAGGGAGCAGAAGAGGTGGACGCTCACAGCCAGCATCCCAGTGCATTCCTGGAGTGAAGTGGGTGTGTCAAATCCAAAGTTAAGGAGAGCAGATGCAGGGAGCAGGGAGGGTAAACCCAGGGCTTGACTGCCTGAATCACGTGAATTTGTACTTCATCGGGTCAGCCACCGTCGCCACCGGAGGCGTTGCTCAGCCTGAGTTCTGGAGAGCTGGTAGCTAATTCCCTGACACACTCCTGTATAAACTGCACAGTCTTGTGTAAACTGCACCTCAAATAAAGCCAAGTGCTCTTCCTCTTCGATAGAGGGTTTGAAAACGGGGATATTTTCCTTTCCACTAGGTTTGCATTTGAGAGCACACATGGGCTCCTCATTCTTGAATGCCCTACAATGCCTTGGGTGGGGCACAAGGATCCTTGGGTCTCTAGCAGATGCCAGCTGGGTGCCACTCCCTACAGGAGGCAGGAAGCTGGCCCTCAAGACTCTGATGTCTTACTCTTTTTCTTTGCTTTTCTTTTCCTCTCCCTCTCCACTCCCACCTTCTCAAAATACACCAGTCATCCATAAAATAACAGAATAGGCAAATGGCCCTTTCCACGACAACGTTAACTAACATTAGCCTTTTGCTGGGAGCACAACCGATTAGGTTTTAAATACACAGGGCATTAGGTCTTCAGTTGAGATCTCCTTGTGAATTTCCCAAAAGCTTTTTTTTTTTTCTTGCCTTTCCTCTTTAACTTTCTTCAGATCTAAATACTTCCTGAAGCTGGATATGTTCCCTCCTTGTGACTTTTTTTTTAAAAAAGATTTATTTCACTTATATGAATATATTGTAGCTATCTTCAGTCACACCAGAAGAGGGCATCGGATCCCATTACGGATGGTTGTGAGCCACCATGTGGTTGCTGGGAATTGAACTCAGGACCTCTGAAAGAGCAGTCAGTGCTCTTAACCGCTGAGCCATCTCTCCAGCTCCCCCCTCTCCCCCACTTCCTTGTGATTTACATTACACATATTGGTTTTAAAAAGTGACATGGTTGTTATTTTGAGGAGCAGAGGTCATTAAACACCTTTACCTAAACTCTGCACAGCAAGAATGTTTGCATAAACTGCTTTGGCATAAAATGTTTGCATAAGGTTGTGGCTTAAGTGGTCACCTTGAGCTGGATTTCCACCTAACTGCCTTACAGTGCGCTCATATGAGAGATGTACTAATAAGGACTCTACTTCTTGCTGGGCATTTAGATAGCATACTGCTCTTCACTACCATGCCACTGTAAGGGCTGCTGGGCACCACCATTCATGATTCCCTTGACACCATGGCTGAGAATCTCAGCCCAGAATTGGGCCACTACCCAGCTCACTTGAGTTGTTTAAACTGGGTGATGCTGTACCTGTAACATACAGGTTGTAGTTTGGAGATTTGAATATGTAAAAGAAGATACAAATCTCAGTAATTTCAATGGACATCATTAATGTTACCTGCTTCTTTTTGTTTATAATGTGGCGAGCTATTAGCGCATAGCCACACTAGACATTACATACATGGCTTGCATCCGCGGCTCACCTACCGGACAGTGTTGATGGCAGTAGGACGTGAGTGAGGTTTATGGATTCTTGACCCACTCCCCACTCCTTCTTTCTGCTCTGAGTCGCCCTTGACCTTTAGAGTCACTGGCTCTAAAAGGGGCTACTTTCATTGCAAACCCACCAATCATACCAATCCTTCTGTCCTTCCCCTTCCTGACCCTCCCTGGTTTCCTAATGGCCGCCAGGGCAGGGCAACCATTAGGGGCATGGGTGTACTTTCAGGTGTTCTGGATGACTGAGGGTGTCGGATGCTTGGCCATCGAAGAAAAGAGGTGTGACCCCATTATTTATGGAGTTTTGGGGGTTATCACAGCGCTCTATTGTGTCTTCTCAAAATTATTGGTCTGAGATTCTGCTTCAGGGTGCAGATTTAGCTCTAAGCGATCACAGCCAAACTTATATTATCTGTGAGTCAGCTTCTCTACCCAAGAAACTGAATAAATCTGTGAAATGATAATCCATCTCTACTGAGCTCGATACTGAAGGCTCCAAGGGAGGGCCTTCCCTCCTTCCTCCAGGGACCCTCTCCGGGAAGGCAGGGATTTGAGGCACCCTCTGTCCCACAGGGAAAGGCATGTACCATTCTCTCTGCTTACACGGCAGCCTAAAAGAGGGCAGCTGAGGCAGGCTGGAAGGCACTTCTGTCCCCTATAGTGGTGGCCTCCCCATGTGTGACGCAGCTCCTCGGCATCACCATTTCCGACGAGAAAAATAAATTGCTTCTGTGTGGTTGCATGCAGAGGAGAGAGCCTTTTTAGCTGGCTGGAGCCGGGAGGTTGATAGAGAGCCTGAGTCCTGCCTGCCAGTTGTTAGTGGGTAGAGCCCAGGGAGATTTTTCATTGTCTGCTGAGCTCACGCACACCCTCTTGGAGTGGGTCTCAGATTTGAAAACAAATCTTCACAGTGGCTTTTCCAACCTGCTTCGGTTAAGAAGGATGGGACTGTTGCTCAAATTTTTCAAAGGACCAGAAAGTTGAGCGACACGGCTTGTATCCTTGCTGAAATATTTCTACCCGACAGCTAACACTCCCATCTTTAACAGAAGCTCTGTCTGCATGAGGGGGAGACATGGTGCTGCAGCGATGCTGGCTTTGTGGTTAGGCAAAGTTAGAGTTGGCAACTCACTACCCTCATTATCTCCAGGGGCTTGGATAGAGATTGGCCAGAATAAGCCTCAGTTTTTACATCTGTATAATAGGGACATCAGCATCATTTACATCAAGAATGCTAAAATGTAACTGATATTACAGTCATTGCCATAACATAGGCCTATTTAAAAAGATTCAATTGGGTAAAGTCACTGGTCGCTTTGGAACCAGATGCCGGCCTGCTCTGTTCCAACAATCTAGCTCTCAGATATTTGCCTCATGGACTTTGTTTCCCTCCAGGAAAGAGAAAAGTTCAAAAGGGCACTCTATCCTCATTGCTACAGTCCTGTATCTGAATTTTGAGATAATCTAGACAGAAAAAAAAAATCACATTTAAATTTAGAAAAAATTGTGGAAATAAAGCTGATTTTTATTCTACAGTCACAACAGTGAGCCAGAATGTCTGAGCACATCTTCTGGGCTGGTAGAGCTGGGTGGAATGTTTATTTTAGAATGAACTTCAAGCTGGGAGAGACCTGTGAGAAACAGTTAAGATGTTCCAGTTGATTGGTTCCTTCTCTCACACTCCTGCAGTTCCAATAGCTGACACTAGGGGCGTGTGAGCGCCACTGAGCAGAGGCAAGCGGGCCTGATGATGCTTCCAGCTGCTCTTGGCTTGCTTGTTCCATTTGTTCCATAGAAATCTAATTTACTTACTGATTCTAGTTTTGGCCAAGACAAGGGAGAAGACACTTCTGAGGACAGCCATTTCTAACTTTCTAACGACAACCATTTTACACCCATGATTAGAGGTCAGGCAGGGAAAAAAAATCCCACTATGGGTAATGTACAGGTATGTGATGTTACCTCAAGGATGCAAAGAATATTTGTGATTTAAAAATCGAATAGGGAAACAATGAGGGTCAAATGCCTAACATGACTTTTTAGGGCTAAGCGGAGAGGCCTGGGAACATTGCCTAGTGTAGTGTTTGGGTTTGGGGGTAGGCTGCGGGAGTCCTGAGGTCCAAATAGTAACCATGCGGTTCTTAGCTAACATCAGAGTGCCCAGGTGCTCAATTCCACACCCCGAACTTCTGCTGCAATGAGGGCTTGGTGTGAAAATCTTTTAAGAGCCTTTACCTTTCTACAAACACATCACCATTGTGAACGGGAAGTTTTCAGCTCTTAAAAGTTCAAATTGGCCCTCAAGATCTACTCTTTATATTCCTCACTACACACACACACACACACACAGAGGGGGGGGAGGGGGAGGGGAAGAGGGAGAAGGGGAGGGAGAAGGAGAAAGAGATCCCTTGATGGGCAAACCTTAGTTTTGTCTCCAACCTTATGACCCTTGGCTATCCCTCAAGCTACAATTAGCTGGGGAGAAGACATATCTTTTCTCACCTACTACAAAGTTTAAAGACGACAGCAGTAAAACCGCCAAGAACAGATAAATGAGAGCAATGTAACAAATATACTTACTAAAGGTTTTTTTGTTCTATCTATCTATCTATCTATCTATCTATCTATCTATCTATCTAGGTAACATGAAGAGAGCCTTCAGAAGCAAGGGGACAGAGAAAATGGAGAAGTTGGGTTTGTGATGGCTGCACAGTAGAGTCAAAGTCTGAGGAGGAGAGAGGGGCATCATGTAAAGGTGATAAATGATGGAAGAAGCTTGGTGAGGGCCATTTGCTCAAATCCTTGGCTCTCTGCCACCTACTCTCCCTTCAGGGACAGGCAGCTTGCTTGTAACTCTTTAGGAGAGAAGTGGGATAATGAGGTCAGATGTGTGTGTGTGTGTGTGTGTGTGTGTGTGTGTGTGGCACTCTCGTGCCTGTGTGTACATGTGCTTGGGTGTTTCTGTTTCCTTTAACTTAAATATCCACTATGGCAGGCTGTCTCATTTGTGGTCACGTCTCCTGAGCTCCGGTATTCACATTTAAGACATTTGTTGCCCCACCCAGAGAGAAACCAACGGAAGCCTGAGTGCTCTCCGACAGCACCAGCTGTTTGCACAGCTGTTTACTTAACATAGAATGGCACTATCCCCACTTGTCTTATTGACATATTCGAGATTTGATAACGCTTATTGTTTTGTTTATTCCTTCCTACTAATGAGCCTGGGTTTCACCTTATATCTTTATTAGCCTTTTTAGCTTTCTCTTTGGAAATACTATTTTATCTATTGGGGTGTGTGCGATATTTGTGTGTGGTGTATGTACATGTTTTTGTGGGTATGTGCATATGTATATATGTGTGGAAGCCAGTGGTCATTGTTGGATGTCTTCCTCAATTGCTCTATACCTTATTTTTTTCAAACAGGGTCTTTCTCTGAGCCTGGAAGTCATTGACTTGGTTAGTCCGCTGGCCAGTGAGCTCTGGGAAAATATTTGTCTTCTGTTCCACAGCAATGCCATTACAGAAGCGTGCCTTCTCTGAGCACTCTCTTAGGTGAGTGAAGAGGATTTGAACATGTGTCCTATGTGTGTGGCAGGCAGCTGACCAATGGAATCATCTCTACAGCCTCTGGTTAACTGTTTCTATTTGATTATTTTTTTCAAATTTTTTCTTTTTAATTGATTTTACTAGCAATTCATATATTTTATAGATGGTCTATCAATAATATGGGTATACCATTTGCAAATATTATTTATGGCATGGGTTATGTGGTCCTACTTTATTATTTTGTGTGCATGTGTGAGTCTGTGTGTTTGTATAGGCGTATGTGTAAGTGTGCATGAATGAATGTAGAGGCAGGAGATCAATTTTTGCAGTCTTCCTCTGGATCCAATCACCTGGTTCTTTTGAGACAGGGTCTCTCATGTCCTGGGTGTCACTGATTAGGCTATGATGGCTGACTGGGGAGCCTGAGGGACCTGCTTGTCTCCATTTATCTAGTCCTGGGTACAGGATTACAGATACATGCCACCCTGCATGGCTTCTTCGCACGACTTTTGGGAAATGAACTCAGGATATCATGTTTGTATGGCAAGCACTCTACTGACCGAGTCATCTCCCTAGCACTGCTTTGTAGTAATTGCCATATCGGTTATATACGGTTATATAATTATGACATGGGATGTAACTTTGGCCATTGAAATTTAAGTAAGAAACTTTCCAACAGTCTTTCATAGTGTTTCTTTTTCTGACCACTTTTCATTAGCAAAATTGGAGAAATCTACCAATTCACAGCCTTGCCAACACTTGGTGTTAACAGTCTTTAGATTTAGCCATTTTGGTGAGTATCAAATTATATCTTTGTGGTTCAAAATTGCATTTGCCTTGATGATTAGTAATATGAAACATTTTAAAATGTGCTTATTGTTTGTTTGCACATATTACTTTGTGGCAAAGCTAATAGATTTTTGATTATTCATTTATTTATTTCTTGAGATGAGGGTCTCAGCATATAGCCTAGGCTAGCCTGGAATTTGTGACCTGGAATTCAGCTTGCTGAATGCTTGGATTATACGTGTGTCCCATCACATCTGGCTAGATGATATTTTTAAAAAAAAACTATGAGAATGACCTTGTATACTGGAAAGAACTCTCCTTAGTTGTGAGAAATGTTTTACTTTTCTTGATTCTTTTTAAAAATATTTTCTTCACTGTTTGTTCTTTAACTAGTTGTGGACAGCCCTGGGGCTATTTGTAATTTGATGCTAATTCTGCTCTTCTGGGAGGGGCTTCGAACATGTAAGGAGTAAGCACTCAGGTGATTTCCTGCAAACCTTCTTCCCACCTTAATTTGTAAAATAAAGGCTAGAGCTGGTGATTGGGCAGATGAAGAGAAGGTGGAGCTGATAGTTGGGAGAGAGAAGAAGGAGGAGTGAGAGAGAGAGGATGATGGGGGAGGAGATGGAAGGCAAGCAGAACAGAAGCACGCAGCCTGGAGAAACCACAAGTTATAAGGGGTCTCATAGATGGGGAAGATTGTAGTGTAGTGGTAGATCTGCCCAATCTAGGCACATAGCTTGTATCCATATTAATTGAATTGTCTTTTCATTGCCGGGGCATATTTGGGTTGGAGATTTACCATTTATATGTAAACTTGTTCTGTAGGTTTCTTCCATGTACTCTCTTTATTTAGTTTGGGTTTCAGATTATATAAACTTCATGAATTGGAGAATCAATCTCTCTCTCTCTCTCTCTCTCTCTCTCTCTCTCTTTGTTGGTTTGAGATGTTTTGATAAGGTTGATGTCAAGTTTCTTAGAAGTCAGGGTCTGATGTTAATACAGCATGCTGTGTCCTTTTTAGGAAGTTCTGGCAACTTGGCACCTTTTTATTCTAAATTGCAACATGTTTGGTGCTTTAGTTAAGAGCTTTCTGAAGAGTGACATCATTCCCAGAAGAGAAAGGCAGGGAGACTGATTTTGATGCAGGATGTGGAGGTTTCAGCCCATGGTTTCTTAGAATTTTACTTTGGGCCCTGGAGAGGCAGGACATGCAGCTGGGATCTGTCCTGGAGGAAACTGCTTGTTCATGATGATGAGGAAGGAAAGAAAGAAAGAGGAAGATTCAAGGCTCCTACATCTTTCTCAAGGACCAGCCCAGTGACCTAAACTCCCTTCCCCTAAAGCTCCCACTTGCTAAATGTCCTGTCAGTGGCCAGTAGCTTACTATCCCTGTACTGGCTAGTTTTGTGTCAACTTGACACAGCTGGGGTTATCACAGAGAAAGGAGCTTCAGTTGGGGAAGTGCCTCCATGAGATCTAGCTGTGGGGTATTTTCTCAATTAGTGATCAAGGGGGAAAGGCCCCCTTGTGGGTGGGACCATCTCTGGGCTGGCAGTCTTGGGTTCTATAAGAGAGCAGGCTGAGCAAGCCAGGGGAAGCAAGCCAGTAAAGAACATCCCTCCATGGCCTCTGCATCAGCTCCTGCTTCCTGACCTGCTTGAGTTCCAGTCCTGACTTCCTTCAGTGATGAACAGTAGCAGTATGGAAGTGTAAGCCGAATAAACCCTTTCCTCCCCAACTTGCTTCTTGGTCATGATGTTTGTGCAGGAATAGAAACCCTGACTAAGACAATCCCTAAGAGAGAACGGTGGAGTCAATCTAAATGTAAACTGTAACAACTTGTGGAACTTCCTGGCACGTTTGGTTCCTTTGGTTTCCCTGCAGGAGGTCATTTGGGGGATCTGGCAGAATTCGTTTCTAAATTTTCCTCTAATTTTAGGCAGCCTTAAATCTCACCCCAGAACTCATTAGTGAAGAATAATGGGTGGCAGTAAGATATTTAGGTGAATTGTATTGGACATCTGCAAAACATGGTTTATTGCTCTTTCGATAGGACATTTCATCTAGAAAATTCTTGGATGTGGGATTTTTTTTTCTGCCTCGACAAATTCATCTCCACATAGTAGCAGAAAGGGCCTGTGTGTCAGTAGTCCTTTAGTTAGAGGGGGTTGAAGAGGGAGCTACCATCAGTTTGGCTTAAACAGATAGGGAATTTATTGACCCATTTAATTTAGAACCTGGGTGACCTAGAGCTTCCATCTGAACTTTCTCTGAAACATTTTCTTAGAGCTGCTTCTTTTTCTTTATTTCATTCTTTTATTCTCATAATAGGCAAGCCTGTTCTCCCGAGGAAAGGGAGATAGGTCCTTGACCTTCCAACCTAGCACTGTGACCCCACTTGACTATAGCAGGAAAGAACTGGCAAGATTCTAATTGGTCTTCTTTGGGCCACATGCTCATCCTTAGACCAATCCCTGCTGTGGTGGGGGTCGGTGTAGGGACTCTTCATTATCAGGCTGAGTTCTAAGTCTGTGGGAATGGAGGAGAATGGTCAAGAGGGAATACCCTATGATTGACAGCCCCTCAGGACCAGGGACTAGGTAAAGGTGTCTCCTGAGGAAGGTCCTGGCCAAGCGGCTGTGTCAGGTTGCTCTGTTACGCAGAACTTTTCGTTCTCTGTACTCTGGGTCCTGTTTTATTCTTATTTTTCTCTAGAGGGCTCCTTCCATTAAGTGCCTTCCTTACACATAGTGTGTTTTTCTGTCCTTGTCACCTGCTTGAAATTTACTGATTGTTTAATCAGAATTAAAGGGCCTATTAACCTTTACCCAACAGTAAGTTTGGATGGTGAATACCCTGAGGGTTCCTTGGGAATGTCTCTGTAAGGAGAGGATGAAGATGATAACATCATCTGAGCTCTTAGGAAGATTAGCTGTTCCTCTCTTAAACATTTTTTTCTCCAGGGTTGTAAAGCCAGATTGAGTAACGCTCCAGCCTCCACACAGGCACTGAAGGAGACCGAGGCGCTGCTTCTGTGAGCTGTGGCTTTAAAAACATGATCTTGCCACTGGTAACCTATTGGGAGGACTAGGGAGAACATCAATTTCTCTCTGTCTCTCTGTCTCTCATCACCTCTACCCCCACCTCTCTCTCCATCATATGCTTGTGTGTGTGCATGTGTTCTATGGTGAGATTCAAGCCTTACATTTGTTTGATGGAAGTTTCTCTTGCTTTTGGAGACTCAGTTGTATCATGTGATGGTTTTCTGGAAACTGTCTTGTGAGGGTATGTTTTGTTGAAGCAGACGTGTGAGAGGATGTTTAGCTGAGAATAGATATGTGAAGTTTTTCTGGAGGCTGCCTGGAAAGGTGCATGTGATGTGTGGCTGGAGCAGATGCATGGTGTTTGGAAGGTGTGGGTGTAGCCCAGCAAACAGCGGGTGGTGCTGTGGCATTGGTTCACCTTGCCACTCTTTGCTGGTCTTCACTGGGCTTTGTTGATGCTGGACTTTGCTGGCGACACCGCAGCATTCGTTTGCCTTGCCTTCTTCACTGATCATTGCTTGTCACGACTTCCTAGAAATACACCAAGGAACTTGCCGTGACATTCTGGCAGCTTCTTACAGCATCTGCAGATTCGGCTGATTGGCGGAGCCTGGTGGTTTCTTCTTGCCACTTTCATGGCTGAATCATTAACAGTGTTTGCAAGTGGACGCAGCTACCAGTGCTGACTCGTGTGAATGGAACGGCTGATGTCCTGACAATGAAGATTGGAATCATCTAAAAGAATTATTTCTAAACAGGTCCACATTCCCCTTTCCACTATCAACCTTTCCTTTCCACTTCTTCTAGTGGGTGGTGGGCTAAAAGGGAGGTTAAAGCATTTAAGTACCCTTATTAAAGTAGGTTTTGAAAAAATCTAAGCCTACATTTGGTGATGTGGATCTGAGCTTGGTGACAGATGTTGGGAGTTAAGACTTGACCATGTATGCCTAAATCTTGTCTGTCCAGCTACCTGTATTCTTCAGCACAGCACAACAGCTTCTCCACCCACTGGAAGAGTCTAGTTACAATGTGGTGTGCAGGGGCCTAAGGCCTGAGCAGGTTCTCCCTTTTCTTTTAAGAAGTGGAAATTCTATTCTTCCCTGGTTGACCCCCTGAAAGAGTAAGGTTGAAGAGGTCCTGAGAGACTGGTGTGGCTAAGGTATGCTGTGCAAGCTGGGGATTTGCTTCATTTCCCAGCTGACCTTGTGAGGAAGGAAGAGGAACACTCCCCCCCATCCCCACCCCTGGTCCTGCCCCCAACCCACTATACGCTTTAACATCAGACATGGAGAGGCAGAGTTTGGAGTTCGCCCAGCTGGATTTCAGTCTTGCTTTGGTCCAGTATTTCTTTATTATGTTCCCTTTCCTCCCCTTTGGGATGGTAATGTGTATCCTGTGTCATTATATGTTGGAAATCTGTGATCTGCTCTTTTTAGTTTGATTTTCAGGGAATTACAGTTACATGATTGCATGAGTCTCAGAAGAGACTTTGAACTTTGGACTTTTAAACAGTGCCGATAACTCTGATAGACTGTAGGGCCTACTGAAGTTGGACTGTTATGTGGCTACAAGCCTATGGAGGCTGGGGAGTGGAATGTGCTGGTTTGAATGAAAATACCCGCCTTGGACCCATACACAGGGAGTGAGTAGCACTATTAGGAGGTGTGGCCTTTCGGAGGAAGATCATCACTAGGGGTGGGCTTTGGGGTTTCAAATGCTCAAGCCGGGCCAAGTGTTTCTTTCTTCCTGTTGCCTGATGGTGCATATGTAGAACTCTCAGCTACCTCTCCAGCACCTTGTCTACCTGCATGACATCATGCTCCCCGCCATGATGACAATGGACCGAACCTCTGAAACTAAGCCAGCCCCAATTAAACCTTTCCCTTTCTAAGAGTTGTTGTGATCATGGCGTCTCCTTACAGCAATAGAAACCCTAAGTCAACAGACAAGCCTCATTTATAAAGCAGGACTAAGAGTATTTGCCTCAGGTGTTTTAAATGAGACCATGCACCTGAACTCAAGCAACAGAAATTTCCAAGCAGGTGTCTGCTAATAGTGAGATATTACAAGTGTGCCGGACTGTTCTCCTGCCATTGCTTGCCCACCAGCTTGGGCAAGTTCCTCAAACACTTCGTCAGCCACCCTCCTCATCCATAAAGCTGATGTGACATTCTTACCACTTTTTAAACCAATTCGATGGAGAACTTAGAACCACACTTATTTCTTATTTCTTATTAGCAGGCTATTTTCACGTTGCCAAAACCCCTAGACATTGAAGGTGGAATAAAAGCATCTCTCATCACTTCAAAGGTAAAAGCAAAACTGGAAAACCTGTCCTCCAGACAGCCCTTCCACAGTCTCTACCTTCTGCCACGGACGCCTCTTTAGGAGGTTTCGTACCTTTTTCTTCATCTTCGATCATTCTCCTCTAAATTAAAAATTGTTAGCTGTCTTTCGCTGTGTGCAGTTACGTTTCTTATCATTTAATTTAAGTGTTTGCATAGTGTTCACTAGCATTGAGCATTGTGCTAAGCATAAGTCTTAACCCACTTCGTTCCCTAAGTTAGGTGTTTTATTGCCCACTTTATAAACGAGGAGGCAGGAGCACAGAGAGGTCAGGGCACTTCGTCGGGTGGCAAGCTTGTGACTGTCAGGGCTGAGGGTGAGTTCAGATCCATGTGCTACTGAGGATGGTGGTCCTGACGCGACCCTCTGCTGTGGCTAAGTGACTGCACGGTTAGACACAGTCTTCCTCGCTCTTCTTTGGGGAGAACTCTTAGGGATGTTGCCTGCCCCAGGAAAGAAACACCACTCTTTCCAAACAACAATTCTGTGGGCTGAAGAAATACTTTTTAGAAAATGTGTATTAAGAAGCTCCGGTTATAATCAATTCATCCAAGCTGCATTCTGTGAGGGCTAGTTTCTTTCCTCGTCCCTAAAGTTGGCTTCTTTTCTTCCAAAGGACACATTTATTATGCATTTTCTTTCACTTAGAAAATATTTAACAACTGATTTGTGTGTTGCATGAAAGTTACACATTTCCTAAGATACATTTGCTATTTTATTTTCTTTTCATTCAAAAATATGTCAGTAATCTTTTTGTTAACATGAAGATAAAGGATTAGTAATGCAAGGTGCAGTTTTCTTGTAGCCTTCTTGAAAGCAGGCTATAGTTTCTTATCTGGCTCCAACATTCATTTTCCTGAATTGAAAAAAAAAGGTGACTTAAAATGAAATATACCATATTTGGTTCCCGAGAGCGTCACCGGCAGGGAAATGTACCGAGAGAAGCAGACTTGGTCAGGTTCCAGAGAGCCCCTCTGCTGCCCAAGTGAGGGAATTGACTAATTTTGCATTTTAAAGCACAATATTAATGCAGGAGGAAATATGAATTGTCTCCCAGTTGGTCACCAATCAGAAGATAGGTATGATTGTATCTCCTTGAGAATTCAGGCTGTCAGCAAAGAAGACAAAAAGGTGTAAGCTTTCATAATTTCAGTTTAGAATTTTATTTTATGTAAGTTTCTATCTACAGGGCAGGATGCTGAGAACATCTAAGCAGGAGTGGAGTAAAGTGCCCACCTGACCAGAACCTCCAGTCCTGGGACCTTCGGCATAGGTCTTAATGATGTCATCTCCTGGTGGCACAGGAGAGAATTATCCAGGAAGAAAAGACAACCGTTGTTCTCTACTCTCCATTGCAATGTTGCAGGCTTAAGTGGAGAGATGCTACAGATCTTTCATGATTGTTAATATGAGGCCTAAGATTGTAGAGCAAACTCCTATTTCAATGTTCAGGTCTCATGTCTGAAGTATCGCCAGAATGTGCATGGGGACCCACTCCCTGAAACTCTCTTAGGCCAACTAACCATGCTCACAGGCTCAACATATACTTGTCCCACACAAATACCCAGCTTTGGCAGAGAACCGGGTCCCTGTTACCACACTGGCCTGAGCAAGCCCAGGGCAGTTACAGTGTACTTCCCTCAGACTGAGCCTGGACCTCAAACACCATATTCCTCCTTTGATCCAGGCCCTGGCCAGAGCCCTGAACGACCACTAATACAGAAGACCCGAGAAACCTTCAGCGCACAACAAAGGTTAAGCGAGAGGTGAGTGGGATGCGGGTGGGATGAGTTCCGGAGGATGCACGCATGGACCAACCCAGGGGGTTAGGGCAGCCTCCAAGAGGCGGTGTCAGTGGAATGTTGGTGGGAAGCCTTTGCTAAGTGTGGCACTGAGGGGCCACTGTAGTGAGAAAACAGCACAGTAGAAAGTCTGGCTGGGACCGGAAGGCATCTGTGGGACTTAGCTTTCGGGGCTGTGGCTGTACTTTGAGAGGGAGGTTCTGTGACGTGAGAGGTGGCTCCTGTCTGGGAGGATGTGTAGCTGAGAGCTGGATTTTTTTCTCTGTTTCCTGCCATAGGGGAGGTGAAGCTTTTTGCTGAGAAGAGCAGAGAACTGACCAAAAGATCAGCCGAAGCAGTGCAGACCAGAAAGGGAGCATTGCTCTTGGGGAGGGGAGGCAGGCTTTGGGCAGTGGGTGGAACTCGTTAGGGCTAAATGTTACTGGGTGAGAGGGACGGCATGAGCGAATGGTTCTGGTTATCATCCACGTGCACTGCCTTGATCATGGTAGAAAATGAGGCCAGGGAGGTCCAAGCTGGAGAATCTGGAGGGGTTAAAGCAGTCTTGGGGTATCTTGACATGTCAATATCCCTAAGGGAGGTGTTATGCTTTTAAATGAGGTGCTCCCCTCTCCCTCAAGGCTAATGGTATACAGTGGATGTTGCCCCTTAAAGTCATATAGACTATGAAGGATCTTCCCTCAGCAATAGATTGCACCCATGATACCCCTGTTATACAGTGGCATTGCTGATAAAGTGGTAGAAAGTAGGAGGCCAGGTGTGCCCTTTTTTTTTTTTTTTTTTGGTTTTTCGAGACAGGGTTTCTCTGTATAGCCCTGGCTGTCCTGGAACTCACTTTGTAGACCAGGCTGGCCTCGAACTCAGAAATCCGCCTGCCTCTGCCTCCCGAGTGCTGGGATTAAAGGCGTGCGCCACTCTTCCTGTGACTGCTTTTGCTTCACGACTTCCTGTTCCACATGCTTGCATGCCTTTACCTCAGGCTCGAAGTCACAGAGGCAGAGAACCATGGGATGAAACCTTTGAAACTCTCATTTTTTTCCCCCTTTAAATCATTTCTTTTAGTCGTTTGTCCCACTGATGGAAAACCGACTAACAGCCCCTAACAAGATATGCTTCCCATTGTTAAACTGGAGTCTCCTAGGGCCTTTCTCTCCATCTGGAGAATCTGGAGGACAAGTCCATGTAGGGTTAGAGGGAAGAGAGAGGATGGGATGGAGACATGCCTCATCCTTGACGTGTATAGTAGGCTAGTTTTTCTGGTTTTATTAGAGTATTTTTTAAAATGTTACCTGAAAGTGCTGTTCTATCTGGGAGAAGGAAAGCTGACGCAGAATCACGGCTGAGATGATATCTGGGACAAGGCCAGGGGAGGGAATCCATCGTTGGAAATTCTTAAAAAGAAATTTTCAGAAAAGGCAGAGTCTAGCTAGCCCAGGGTCAGCGCTCAGCAGATACAGAGAGTCTAGCTAGCCCAGGGTCAGCGCTCAGCGGATACAGAGTCTAGCTAGCCCAGGGTCAGCACTCAGCGGGTACAGAGTCTAGCTAGCCCAGGGTCAGTGCTCAGCGGATACAGAGTCTAGCTAGCCCAGGGTCAGTGCTCAGCAGATACAGAGTCTAGCTAGCCCAGGGTCAGCACTTAGCGGGTACAGAGAGTCTAGCTAGCCCAGGGTCAGCATCAGTGGATACCCACTGAGTTGAGCTGGATTTCAAGGTAGGCTCCCGGATGAGACAAAGCAAGCCTCTCAGAAAAGAAAGCACATGCCCTGCAGAAGCTCAGAACCCTCTGGAGACAATGTCCCTGTCAATGTTGGGGACTGCCCCTGTGCACACTCTGCCCTTACAGACCACACTTGCCTGAGGCCCAGCATTTTGCTCTGTCCTTGTTGCAGACCAACATTGAGCACATGCTTGTAAATGAGCCCCTCAATTTAGAGTAGGTTCAGCTTTGGGAAACAGAAGATGGCTGACACAAAATGAACTCCATGGTATTTTTTGGTTTTTGTTTTGTCTCATAATTCTTTGGGACCTTCCTTCCTTCCTTCCTTCCTTCCTTCCTTCCTTCCTTCCTTCCTTCCTTCCTCCCTCCCTCCCTCCCTCCTTCCCCTTCCTTCCTTCCTTCCTTCCTTCCTTCCTTCCTTGATTTGGGTAGATGGAGAAGTGGGGGGGATCTGAAAGGAGCTGGGGGAGGGGAAATTGTGATTAGAATATATTATATGAAAAAAATTATTTTCAATTTAAAAAGGAAGGAAGGAAGGAAGGAAGGAAAGAAGTAAGGAAGCTGGAGACCATAAGACCCTTCTAACGTAGGGTCAGAGAGTTTTGCTTCATGGGCTTCACATGCCTGGAGAGGAGAGACCAGAAGCCTGGGACATATGTGGCCTGAGAAGCAAGGAGGTGGCATAGTGGGGCATGCTCTTTATCAAAGATCCCTCTCCTCCCCTGGGGTCTCTGTCCCCTAGATATCTGCCCTTCTCTGGTGTCTTTTCTCTTCCATGTTATGGGGCCTGCCAAGGTCAACGAGAAGAAGACACAAAGGAACAGATCAAGAGCCAGTTCTTTACAGATGAGCTTTCTAAATAGGTTTAAAAACTCGTGTCAAGGGTGACATTCTTGAAAGCCAAGGCTTTTGGTTTGAAACCTTTTTTTTTTTTTCACTTCAGAAGAGTAAATAAATCCTGGAAGAAGCTGAAGATACTCTTCACCATAAAACAGTGCTCCCAAACCCCATCACACAGAGAAGGACTCCCCTTTTCTTTAATTCAGTTTTGTTATAACAGAAAATTTAAAAAAGTGAGAAAATAGTAAAATGGCCTGAGGGTCTCACCATTTAATTTGGAACACGTGTTGACCGTGGTCTCATCTTTTTTCATCTCTTTCTGACTTGCTCCACCATGTGGATGATCTCACAGCAAATTATCACATTTTATCTGTAAGTCCTTCTGTGACCTTAATAAAGGCCTTTAGAAGACACAGCCCTAGAGCTGGAGAGATGGCAGAGTGAGTAAACGTGCTTGCCACAAAAGACTGGAACCCAAGTTCTAGTTCTAGATCCCATGTAAAGATGGGAGGAGAAAACTGAATCCTGAAAGTTTTTCTCTAAGGTGTGTGCGCCTTTCTCTGCATGTCTCTCTCTCTCTCTCTCTCTCTCTCTCTCTCTCACACACACACACACACACACATGCACACATGGTAATAATAATAAGCAAAAAGTTAAAAAAATCACAATCCTAATATAATTTTGCCTAAAGATGATTAATAATTAGTGACTATATAGACGGTTCCCTAATTTGTATAATTTTAAAGGTAAGATAAATAAATAATAAAAATAAAATTTATGTTTTTAATTAATTGTTTTAGATTAGTGTGTAAAGTAGCAGGTTTCATTTTAGAATACCTTCTTACAACTAGTAATTTGTCAAATCTTTTATTATTATGAACAAAACTCATAGGTAAATTTGATCTTATATATAGAATTAAAAAATTAATAGAATGTTCTTGCTGGATTATGATGCAGAAATAAAACCAAAGCCACTTAACTCATTCATTGTGCATTTAACTACTTGGACACTACTGTATGGGAAATATACTTATGTCTCAGGCTTGAGCGTAGAGTCACAGTGCAAATGGAGCTGTAAGCACAGATCCACACAGGATGGCATGTGGTGGTTTAATTACTACAAACAGCCTTGTTGCCTGAAACACTTTGGTTGAGATGATGAACAACTTTTGAAATGGTTTGTAACAAAACAGGTTCCACATTACCTTGACAGTGTTACTGCTATCCTCAAAAACTGAGTGTGTATTTAAAGTATCTAAAATTTCTTTTCGCCTGTAATGTGGCATTGGCCCCAGGTTCAGCTAACTGTAGGTGATTTTTAAGCCTGCATTGACCACCTTTGCAATCACCAGGCTCCTGCAGCTTAGGCCATTTCTCACGTGTTGGGACAATCCTATGTGTTGTTAAGGTCTCCTGCCCACCAAATACCATAACTATTTCATATTAAAGGTTATTGAAGAAACCTAACAAAATTTAACGTTCTTCAATGATTTTTTAATTGAATCCTGAGCAGAACTAAAATATTATCTAGAACATTACTTGCATAACTGGGGATATTATAGACAAGAATTTTATAGAGTAGATAGTTCTATTAATGCTATTTTGTAGATTAACTGGTGAGCTATCCACAGAGTCTCATCACACTTCCATATAGATTATAAAAATTTGAAATAAAAACCGTTAGAGAAATACCCTAACTTTTTTCCCCTAACTTTGCTACAGAGGCGGCCCTATAACTCTTGAGAACGGCAGCCATCCTCAATAGACGCAGTAGCTTCAGAGGGAAGGGAAACTGAGGGAGCAGGAAGGATCAAAGTGGGGTGAGCTTTAGTGTGTGCCCTTCTGGGGCTGGGTGGCAGAGGTATCCCTGAACTCCTTTAGGCGTGGGCTTGGGTTTCTCAGGGTCCTAATGATTCTCATTCTCTTCAGAGTATCAGAAGGGGCGGTCACCCACCAGGGAGGGGAGGGCGGTCAGGAGGAACTCCATGGTTGATGAAAGGTGAAGGGTTCATTCCAACAGGGGGCAGCAGAGAGCTAGGGTGTGACAGCCACTGGCTCTCCCATGGCTTTCCCCACACCGGGGACGGGATGCTGGTGCAGCTGGGTTTGGACTCAGCAGCCAGCTTGAGCAAAAAGGGCCAGTGGAAAGGAACAGAGAGCAGAGCAAGGGCCACAAGAATTTGGAGGAGTGACTCAAACTTAAAACATCTTAATGTTTTGATAGCATTTATGGAGAGGGAGCTAAGTTATTTTTTGTTGTCAAATGAAAGTGGGGCCAACAGTCACATTGTGTTCCTTTCAGCAAGCCTAGTTTTTGTGGTGTTTGAACCATGAGCAGCCATAGTCTTCTGAGACCCTTGTACCCATTGGGTAGAATATTCATTTAATACTGTCAGACACTTTTGTTATTTCACGTTTTCAAAGCTGTTCACCAAGCACTTGGAGATCTGAGAAGGTAAGGGTATCACTGAATATGCAGAACATGTCAAAGAGACAGCCAGGACCTGGATACAGACCTGGACTGGCCTTTATTTATTTATTTATTTATTTATTTAGAAGTCAGAAGCTTCCAGGGAAAAAGCCACGTCTAAAGTAATGAGTATGGAGAAGTCCCCAAGTCCTGGGTGTCTCTTCCTCTGTTCTTTAAGAAGAGTCAAGGAAGAACTGTCTTCCAGACTGAGACCTATGGAGAACGAGTGGGTTCCTGTGAAATAAAACCCTTGTGCCTTCAGCCCTGCTAATCAGAGGATGCCACAGGAACTGGCAGGGGCAGATGGCTGAGATCCTATCACAGCAGCCTCAGGATTTAGGAACATTAATTTTAAAGGGGGATTAAAGCACAGAAGAACGTTTTTAAAACATCATGCATTTTCATAAGCACCTAGGCATGCTTGCTGGGTTCACGTGACAGGTCTTTGTATCAAACTGTGATGAAAGTGAGGGGCTCTTACTACGCATCTGTGTGATGGGGGAGTTGGTGTTTGTTCTGCTGAAACACTGGCTAGAGTTACTCTTATGTCTCAGTGTTGGTTTGCTGGCTCCTGGGATAGAGTGGACCAATCTGGGTTGCTAGCTGTGGAAATCGAGCTAACCTTGAGACACTGTGGCTTCTACGGGGAGTCCTCACGGAGGACTGTGTGTGTGTGTGTGTGTGGCAGTCAGTCCATCCTGGACTAGACATCTAACCGGCTGTACTTTCTGGACTTCAGACACAAAGCTATCCTCACGGTCTTCAGACTAGAGACTACATCTCCCAGGATGCTCAGTGGCTTTCAGTGAGACATGAGGGCTCACAGAAAATCAGAATTTGTTCTGTTTGCCTTCTTTCCTGATCTTATCCACCTGGGAACGTACCTGTGGCATGAAGGCTCTCTGCTCCATACCACTTTCACTTTAAAAAACACACGTGCCTTCCCTCTGACCTTGGGATGGCTGAAACTTTTTTTTTTTTTTTTTAAATAAAATTGATGTTCACTTCTCCTTACCCCTCCTCCCCCAATTTTAATCAGAGTGGTATTAGGGACATAATGATGGTGTGGTGTCTCAGAGTTTCAACTCTGAATGAAGTCAGGATGTGTCTTATAGTTGATGTTATAGCTCAGTTATCTCAGTTGTGTGTGTAGCACTAAAACCTGCAGAATGGGTTCTGTATCTTGAAGGCGAATCCTGGAGACGAGCATGGAGCACTCTTAGACAAAATATTGTTTTACCAGGTAGAAAAAAAATACATTCAAAATATATTCTTTGAAAATTTCATGCACGCGTACAATGAATTCGATTGTATCCGCTCCCCATCCTCTCCCTCCGACTCTTTCCACATCCCTTGCTCTCTGTCTCCCTCTCAACTTCACATCCTTTTTATATAACACATGATCAACATGATTTATTGTTAATTTTATTACTAAATTGCTGTTAGATGTGGCTGGTGCTGGTGGTGAGGTGGGCAACAGGAGTGGTGCTGGTGGGATAGGAAAAAAAACCTCAAGAACAAAAGGCGGGGAGTACCAGTCATGAGCTATAAACAGAAGTTGCTTCACCTAAAGGTAGAGCATCCTTCTTTGCTGTATAGAAGCGCTGGCTGCAAAGGGCCCCAAAAGATTCATATTAGGGAGGCAGCTAAAGAGTGATGCAGTTTTGAAGGGAGACAAATGTCTGGAGAGGACGGAGCAAAGTCACCGTGAGTGGAGATAATGGGAGGGAAGCCCAGGGAGAGGCCTTGGCCAGGAAAGGGCATGGGCATCAAAGGGAAAGGAAAAGAGGCGTGATCACTCAGAGCCCCATGGCCTGGGTCATGTGTTAATACTATTCTATGACTACACTTCAGCCAGGGACCGTCTGAGGGGCCTTTAAGGTCTTTTATACTGTCGTAGCATGACCATAATGGCTTTGTCGGACATCTTTGATTTTTGTTCTCTTGCTAACTTGTGTGTGTGTGTGTGAACAATTCTCAGAGCTCCCAGTGCAGCAGTTTTCAACCTGTGGGTCATAACCCCTTTTTGGGGTCAAATGACCTTTTCTTAGGGGTAACCTAAAACCATTCGGAATATCAGATATTTACATTATGATTCATGACAGTTATAAAATTACAGTTATAAAGTAGCAACGAAAGTAAATATTATGGTTGGAGGGGTGGGTCATCACAACATGGAAAACTCTATCAGAGGGTTGCAGCATTAGGAAGGTTAAGCACCACTACCCTAGAGCGTGCAGCTACAGATGAGGACTTTACCATGGGACTTACATTGGCCAAGCGTGGACAGAGGCAACAGCGTGGTTCAGAAGCAGCCTCGAGACACAGGCTTCTGCAGGCACTCTGCTCCTTCCCTTGGCCTCAATAACGTGTCCTTTTTATTTAAAACAAACAACAAACAAATGAGTCCTTCCTTCGTCTGGGCTGAAGTTTGATGGGTATGATCTTGAGTGGGTCTTGTGCAAGCAATCATGGCCACTGTGAGCCCAAGTGTCCAGTGGCCCTGTGGTGACCAGAAAACACTATTCTGCAACAGTCCTCCCTGGTCCCGGGGAAATATGAGGTTGGAAACTGTGGTTGTTTATTTATCGGCTGGAAAAGAGACTTGGAAGAGCTGGACTCAGAATAGAAAGCTATTTTAGGAGGAATAGTAAAGTAAGCTCATTTGGCTACTCTTTCTTTTCTTTTTTTTTTTTTTCTGAATGTAAAACACAACATAGATTCAGAAGGTACAGCAGACCTTTGCCAGAGTACCCAGTGCTCACACACCATGTAGTTTGTTTGCCCCAAGAGCCAAAGTGGAGAAAAGGAAGCTATAGGAATCAGATGAAAAATGGTGGCTTTGGGCAAACTCAGGATATAAGACAACAAGGCTTTTTAAAAATTAATTTTTAAGGAAGAGGTAGGAAAGGCTTTGGTGGAGGAAAAACGATGAAGAGGTGGTTTTTTTTTTTTAACCAACCACTGGTGACCCTGATGATTAGTTAAAAGTCAGTTATTTTGAATGGCTTAAGACTCTAACCTTGGCCCCGACCTGTCTCCGGAACAGACAGAGGCTGAAAGGGTCCAAAGTGAATTATGCAGAGGCCACTTAGGCTAAGCCTCTTGGCGTTCTGAATTGGATGCCATTTTTAATTCTCATTTTTTCTCATGGCTGCCGCTGCGGCTACCGAGCGCGTGTTTGTGTTTGCAGAAGCAGTTTAGGTCCTAGAATTTCCAGCCATCCTCTTAAGACCCAGGCTGCTTTGCTATCTCCTATCTTTGTCCCGCACCTCATTTTGAAGGATTGTTACACATGTATAAGCACAATGGGATTATGTATTCATTGTGTTTGTCCACTCTTTTCTGTGCCACAAAAGGAGAAATAGCCTGCACTGCGACTTAAGGGCTTTCTGACCGCTCCAAAGTCATGACATTTCCTTTGCTCTTTGATGGCTGGCTTTTCAAAGCCGAGGAAGCTGGGTGACAAACTCCGTTGGCTCCAGGAGGGAGATGGCTCTTCGTTGTTGTGAAAAAGCGCATTTGGTAACTTTTAAAAAGCAAATTGAGGACTTAATAGAGCACACAGTCTTCTTTGGAGATTGCTACAAGGTGGATTGTCTTGATAAAACATTTGAAGCCAGAAATCCATCAAGCGTCCGTCAATATAAGCACTGACCTAAACCCCACCCCCCACTCTCACGGAACCTCAGAGTCTTTTTTTTTGAATTGGGAAAGGATGACTGTCCGGTAACCTTTCATTTTGTCTTCTTTGCAGTTCCCCTTTCTGGTTCCAATCCAATGAGAGAGCCCAGCGATGAACTATTTTGAGTCTGAGACCAGAGGCACTGGGAAGTAAGTGTAGGCTCAGCTTTCTGGGGTCCTGCAGAAGCTGTGACCACGCACTCTGGCTGACTTAGCACGTTCTTTCACTACCAAGGACAAACCCGGTGCTAAACAGAGCAAACACCTCAAACTACCTCTCCCAAGTCCCACAGCCCCTTATAATCACCCTTCTGATGTTCACCTTTCTGATGTGACTAACAGAAAACAGAAAGCCATGTTGAGTCTCCCCAAACACTTTTCTCTCTGTGGGGTTACCATTACCAGTCTTCAGCCTGGAGGTACTGTACCAGGTACAGATGACGCCAGAGGGGTCATTACTTCCAGTTTTTCTATGAGGCTAAGATTTATATTAAGTAGTATTTTGATTAGTGAGTATGTTTTAATTACTACTTCCTAATGAGTACAATTTACTTAGTACTCCCTAAGCCTTTAGTTAGAGTCTGTTTTCTATTGTTAGAGGGAGGCAGGTAACATGCCCCTTCTCATGAGCTCTCCCCGAAATCCTAATTCATGGATAATGCTGAGAAAGAAAGAAAGAAAACAAAACAAAACAAAAAATGGTTGAAACCTAATATGGGATTCTAATTGAGAAATATGCATTTTGCAGAATAAGTTGTGTTCTATTGTGAGCAATGGGTTGCACAACAGGAGAAGACACAGGTGAGGAGGATGGCTGACCTGCTGGCCATGTGCTGTTTGGCTCTTGAGCCAAGGTGAGCTTTTGCCTTCCGTTTTTTATTCCTTTCTTCTTTGGAAGAGAAAAATACACAAAAATAGAGAGAGCGATATAAGATCAACTGCATCCTTACTACCTAGCGCTAACGGTAGCAACACTTAAGCCATTTTTGTTGTAGGCTTTAAAGTTGTTTAAGAGAAACAGGATGCCATGAAATTGAAGTCTCCTTTAGTTCCCTTCCTGGGGTACTCTCATGTTCCTCTTTCCCTGGGAAAGGGGATGTTACAACCCTGGTTTACTTTCCTACTTTACAAACTGCCACTTCTGCTGCTGTCTTTGTTGTCATTTTGAAGTATTTATTTATCTATTTATTTATCTATTTGTTTATTTATTTTAAAGACAGGACTTTGCTTAGTTTCAACCAACCAACCAATCAACCAACCAACCAACCAACCAATCAACCAACCAACCAACCAACCAATCAACCAACCAACCAACCAACCAATCAACCAACCAACCAACCAACCAACCAACCAACCAATCAAACTTGTTTAATCTTGAAAAGGAGTTCTTTCTTCTTGTTGTTGGATAACCTTTAATCTCATGAATCCTTAAAATTTCTCCCTTTCTTTTTCTTTCTTTTAAAAATCATACCTTGTTCTTAGTTTGTGGATACACAGCCTTACCCCTCACATCTGCAATGCTGCCAATATTAATTCAGAAAGTGTCTTCTCCCACGCTGAGTCTGGACTTCATGACATTGTGCCCTCATCCTTCAGAGGACTTTGAGTGTCTTGGATCCTCCGCTGACCCTTCACGTCTGAGTTGGTTAGCCATCCTGATAGAGAGGCCATAAATTAGACTCCAATGAAAAGAAGTCTGCCTTTCTGCTTGGAAACCACTCCCTTCATTTCCCTTCAAGTCTGAATACTATGACTAACACTGGACAGTTTTAGATGCTAGAACACACACATATACATGCCATAGTCCTTTTTAGCGTTATTTTTAAATTAATTTTTTTAGGTTGGCACACACAGTGACAAGCTTCACTTTTTGTGTTCTTGGCTGGAACATAATTCTGGTTACTGGCATCTTAGAACCAAGTGGAGAAAAAAAAGGCTGCTGGTCCAATCTTCAGGATTAAGACTTGTTCTCTAACCTGTAGGCTCTTTTGCTCTCTTCAGAGAATTAACTACAGAGTCAGGAGGATCAATTTCTCTAGTGGGCAAGTAAGAATAGAATTTGTTAAGAACGCTTCTTAAACAGACGTTCACCCGTTTTCTTGTTTATAGCTCATCTCTACTCCCATGTCCTGTCCAGTGTTGCTGGAAAAGCCCGATCATAAATCTCAGTCAAGCCTGTCCACTAAATCAGAGCTGCTTCTCCATTTCTTTGCTGCCAGATTAGAAGTTGGCTTTCTCCGTCTATGAAGGCAGTTACTGCTCACCTGGCTGCTTTTCAGATTGCGCCTCATGTTGCTGCTGCCTCTGCCCATGGCACTTGTTTTTGTGGGTACGCCGTGGAAATCTCACCATTGTTTCCATTGGGGTAAAGATGCGGTAGAGACTAGCATGAACATTTGGCTTTCTGCCACCATTGGAAGCTAGTTTGACTTTATTTTTCCCTGTAGTTAAATGTTTTGATTTTTCCACTTATACCTTTAACCTACCTAGAATTCATTTTTTATATGTAGCAGAAGATTACTGTTAATTTTAGTTTTTATATAGAAAGCCAAAGTTTCCAACATGAGTATTTTGTCCTTGGCCTTTTGAGAGGTAAACCCATAGCTGTCATCCACCATATTCCAGGTTTCCTGTTAATGCCACACCATTCTAGTTTCTAAAATATTTATAATACCTTGGCATCTGCTACTTACCGCTTCTGTCCTTTTTCTATAACCATCTTGGCTGTTCTTAGAACTTGAGTCTTCTAAATACATGAAGTTAGGAATGAGTTTGCTAATTTTTACTGTCATTGGGGGTTGAAATCATATTAATATCATCAGGAAAATACATCTTCATTCAGTTTGCTGTCCATGAACAAGGTATACATTATTGATTCAAGATTTATCGTATGTTGTTTCATAATAGTTTATATTTTTTCTTAAAGTAGTTTGTCAGGTATGTTTTAAATTTCTTAATTGTTTTTGTTAGTGTGAAGTGTATAGATACACAGATGCTGTTACATATTTTAATTGTGATTGCCAGTGTTGTATGTTCTTTTTCTTTGTACTGGTTTTGTAGTCAAGAGAATAGCTACTGTTTCTAATGATCACTGTACAAATAATCTTGCATTTGAAAGTGGTACAGAATATTAATTGAAAATAATAGCATGCTGGTGTTTTCTTTTCTCATATTTTTATCCTCCTGCATCATACTGCATAGTCTATGATTCCCACAGCAGTGTCCACCTTTATAATAGGGGACAAGGGGCATTATTTAACTTTAATGATAGTGTTTCTAAACTTTCATCATTACCAATGATCTTTGCTTTGAGTTTTTGATGGGTATTTAAAAGTTTTTGTTAGTGACTAGAGAGACATCTCAGTGGTTGAGAGAGTTTGATGCTCTTTATGAAGATCTGGGCTCAGTTCCCAGCACCCATGTTGGGCAGCTCACAACCACCTGCAAATCCAGCTCCAAAGGATCTGGTGCCCTCTTCTGACCTCTGTGGGTTCCAGCATGCACATGGTACACCCCTACACTGAGGCATGTACACATGTGATAAATGAATACATAGTACAGCCATTCTATTCATTTCTATTATTCTATTCATTGATTGGTAAGAGTGTAAGAAAACAGATAAATTCATGTTCAATTTTAGCTAATGGTTTCTCAACGTAATTACAAATCTTTTTCCTTTAGGTCATGAATGTATGTTCCATTTGAACATGTTTCCTGGTGTTAAACTTGCTTTGCATCTTGGGCTAAACTTCAAATAGTGATATAATTTTTTTCTTTTTAATTTGACTTTTTGAAAGAAACCACTAGGATTGCTTTATTAAGGGAATGCTGCTGGAGGCATGGAGAACAGCCAGCAGTGCTTATATAACCTAAATGAATAGTGGAGATCTGGATCCCAGCAATGGCGGCTCTCACTGTGTGATACTATTCCTGAGGAGAGTGAATAAACATCTCACTCACTCAGAGAACTGCTCACAGGTCAAAGTAAGGATACCACCTCTCTTAGGGTTACTGTGAACACCATGAACTTTAATAAAGGACATTTAATTTGGGCTGGCTTACTGGTTCTGAGGTTCAGTTCATTATCATCATAGTGGGAAGCATGGTAGCATCCAGGCAGGCATGGCACTGGAGGAGCTGAGAGTTCTACACCTTGTTCCGAAGGCCAGGAAAAGGAGACTGACTTCCAAGCAACTAGGTGAAGGGTCTCTCAAAGTCTATTCCCACAGTGAGATACTTCCTCTAACAAGGCCACACCTCCTAATTGTAGGCCCACCTACTACCTGGGCCAAGCATATTCAAACCACCACATTCTACGCCCTGGTCCCCATAAGCTTGTTCAACCACTGAGTCTATGGTGTTGGTGGGGGGGGGGGCATACCTAGCCATAGCATAATGCAAAATACATTGACTCCAGCTTCAAAAGTCCCATAGTCTACAACAGTCTCAACAATGTTAAAAGTTCAAAGTCTCTTTGGAGATTCATGCAATCTTTTAATTATAATCCCCTAAGAAATCACACACCTCCAACAACATAGGATAATGTTACCATTCCAAAATGTCATAGTGAGGAAATACTGAACCAAAGCAAGACCAGAAGCCAGCAGGGCAAACTCCAAATTCTGTATCCCATGTCTGTCCCATGTCTGTGGTCAAAGTGCTCTTGAGATTTCCAACTATTCTGTTTTGTTGACTGCTGTGGTGACAGCTCTGACATCTCTAGCATCTTGAGGTATCCAAGGCAACTTCAACTTAACAGCTTCTTGTGCCCATGTCTTGGATCCACATATGATCTTCTGGGCTCCTCCAGGGCCTGGTTGACTCCATTCCACAGCTGCTGCTATTCTTGGTGATCATCCCATCGTACTGGCATTGCTAATTTGCTGAAGTTTTCAACTGCTCTCATAGGTTCTCTTCATGGTGACAAGCATCAACATTTTTGCATGCACCTTCACCAATGGCCTTCCCTGGCCTCACACTATGCCAAGCTTCAGCTGCTCTCCATAAACCCTTCATGCCTTCAAAACCAGTATCACCTGGGTGACTCTTACGCATTACCAAGTCCAGATGCAGGTACAAGCTTGGCTATCTCTGGAACACAGCTTCTTTGTGCTCTCAAAAAACACTTCCCAGAAGATTTCACCTATGGGATACTAGTCTCTTCTTAATCACCACTAATTTCTTAGCTCCATCTAACCAGCATCTATTGTCCCAGTAGTCCCTTCTATTCTTGATTATAAAGGCCTCTGACAAAGAGCCACATGGCCAAAGCTGCCAGAGTCCTGCTGCTTTCTGGGGCTGGAACACGGCCCCTTTGTTCTATTACATTTTCACCAGTTTTCTGTTTTCCAACTCCTTCTCTGCCTAAGCTTGGCTGTCCTGGATCTTGCTCCTTAGACTGGTCTTAAATTCAGAGATCTGCACGCCTCTGTCTCCTGAGTTCTGGGATTAAAGGTGTGTACCACCATGCCTGTACTTAAGCTTTTCTCTACTTGGAACTTGCTCTGTTCCAGCCTGGCCTTGAACTCAGAGATCTGCTTGCTTCTGCTCCTGAGTTTAAAGATGTATACCACCATGCCTGGGCCTAAGCTTCTCAGGCCACTATTCCTCGAGATCCTGAGTCAGTTTTGTTTTGTTTCAAGACAGGTTTCACTGTGTAGCCCTGGCTGTCTTGGAATTTGCTCTGTAGACCAGGTTCACCTGGAACTCAGAGATTCCTCCTCCTTCTGCCTTCTGAGTGTTGGTGGTATGTGTCACCTGAAAGGTGTGCTTCCCTGAAAGGTGTGATGAAAGGTGTGTGCTTCCCTGAAAGGATGGAATGTTTGTCCTCTCATTAGAGCACTCTGAGTCTTAAGGAGTTTCTCTCCCAGATGAAATGTGTCAACCGAGAGGCAATTGTTCTGCAGTAGCTCTGGTAAGAAGTGGCTGTATTCTGAAGACACTTGGAGGACACACCCCTATCTTAGTCAAGGTTACTATTGCTGTGATGGAACTATGGTTAGTGGCTCTTTTTCCCTCTGAAGCATGGCAAAACTCTTCTGTGACTGCTAGCCTGCCTGTGGGAAAACTCAAATGGTGATATAATTTAAAGTATATCCTATTAGATTGACTTACTAACATTTTAGGACTCTTCCCTCTATGTTAATAATTAAAACTGGCTTGCAATTGTCTTTCGTCACACTGTACCTCGTTGGTTTTATGTTTATCATAAATTGAGTGAAAACAGCAAACAGCTTTCCTCCCTCTTTGAAACATTCCCTGTAGGACAGGAAGTGTCCCTACCTCGATGTTTTGGAAAAAAAATATGCAGTGGCTCTGGAGAGGAAAGCACTGTGACTGTTGATTCTAAGTTTTGTTTCTAGTTTCTGGAAAGACTCTGAAAAGATCTGTCAGCACTAGTAATGGGTCTATGAGGAGAGCTGGTGGGCAGATGTTATTTGCCAGCTGTGCCCATGTCCTTTGAATGCCTATGACTAGGAAATCATGGGAAGGAGAAAGATGCTCCCACATCCCTGCGCCCATAAAGGACCCCACATGATCCTAGGTATAGTCTCTAAATGTTTACTTTAAAAAAATGCACATTGTTTTTGGAAAGTATTTTTGAATATCGTATGGACAACTATGGTCCTATGACCTTTAAGATTTGAAAAGAAGGGAGAAAACTCCAATGTCCTTTGCTATCATGAGGGACCTTTTTTTTTGTAATCTTGCAAACAAATTTGATTCCAGAGCCAGGATTACGCAAGGACATAGCCCTGGAGCCAGAGGTTGGCTTTGGAAGTAATCTCAGGAGAGGCTAATTTTTTTCTGGGATAACATTATTATTATTATTTTTTTAATTTGCAAAGTAAAATTTGAAACATTTCAAAGTACTTCCATTTTCAATCATGCGGCTGCCTCTACTGAAGTAAAATTTCACTTGAAATGAATATGGGCCTAACTTGGGAATTGCTTTTCAATCTGAAAGAGGTTAGATAAACGTCTCTCCTAGACTTGGTTCTTTCTTACTTGAAGAGAAACAAGCAATGACTTTTAAAACCCTCACTGTGTTATGGAGTGGCAAGGAGAAACACCCTTCCTTTAATGTGACCTCCCGTGTTAATAGCCCACGTGCTGGCCAGGCTGAAAGACAGTCTGTTTTTAGTATATCAGCTGTAGCATCTCAAAACAAGTTTAGCCACTAAAATTTGGGTCATAGAATCATGAACTTCATCCCTTGTTGTTAGTCAGTGTGCCAGAAACACCTGCTGGAGGAAGGACATCTTTGTGTACACTCAGGTCCCATTACTGTGTTGCCAAGGAAAATCAGACTTTGCCTTGGTTTCCATTTTAACCCATGCAGAGTGAATCCCTATAAGCAAATTAGTTCATTTTCTCTCTCTTCTCTTCTCTTCTCTTCTCTTCTCTTCTCTTCTCTTCTCTTCTCTTCTCTTCTCTTCTCTTCTCTTCTCTTCTCTTCTCTTCTCTTCTNCTCTTCTCTTATCTGCTGTTCATAACAGAGGAGCAACATGGTTGAGGCTTTGGGTGATGTTTCAGAAGTCGAGGAATCTGACTTAGATATTCATATTGTCCAGAAGCAAATCAAGGAAAATGGCACTTGGTTGTCAGGGGACCCGAATCTCAGTATAGATCCCCAGAGAATGAGGGTGACTTGTGGCAATGCCTGTGGCAGTGGGTAACGTAGGCACAGTGGCTTCTGACCAGAGCACTTTTTTTTTCTTTTAGATTGAAAATGACGTTCTTTTGTTCTGATAAATGGACATTTCCATCTTTTTGTTTCTGGAGTCGATCCCAGAGCCACGTATGCTAGGCAGATGCTCTACCAATGAGTTATGTTGCAGCTGGCATTTCCATCTTGATGGGCTCCCTAAGGGGTACCAACACATCTCCTGCAGAGCAAAGGGGACAGATAGCTATTTAGACAGTTCATCCCTGGAGGTTCCCCATAGTCCCTTGAATGGGACTTCCCCCACAGTGCATGATGGGATAATCTGGCGCATGATTTACGGTCTTTACTTAAAACTTTCTCCAATAATGTCTAGCTTAATTTTTTTCACAGTTTACTTTTTAATTAATTAATTAATTAATTAATTAGTGTGTGTGTGTGTGTGTGTGTGTGAGAGAGAGAGAGAGAGAGAGAGAGAGAGAGAGAGAGAGAGAGAGAGAGAGAGTTTTGAGATGAGGGTTAGAGGCATGCTGTGATGAAGGATCTTGTATTTGGAGCCTTGGTGTCCGGTTGAGAGGTGCTTATGTAATATGCTTCTTGCTCTTGTCCATTACAGATACGCACCTGAGATGTTCAGAGACATTAAGCTCAGAACTGTGTCTTTTGTGATAAAAGGCCAATATTTTCAACACTATGATTATAGCGCCTACTTAGCAAGTGATTAAGAGACTTTTTAAAAAAAGATTTATTATCTTTTTTTATTAGATATTTTCTTTATTTACATTTCAAATGTTATCCCCTTTTCTAGATTCCCCTCCAAAAATCCTCTATCCTCTCCCCCCTTCCCCTGCTCCCCAACCCACCCACTCCTGCTTCCTGGCCCAGGCATTCCCCTATATTGGGGCAAAGAACCTTCACAGGACCAAGAGCCTCTCCTCCCATTGATGACCGACTAGGCCATCATCTGTTACATATGCAGCTAGAACCATGAGTTCTTCCGTGTATTTTCTTTGATTGGTGGTTTAGTCCCAGGGAGCTCTGGGGTTACTGGTTAGTTCATATTATTGTTCCTCCTAGGGGGCTGCAAACCCCTTCAGCTCCCTGGGTATTTCTCTAGCTCCTTCATTGGGGACCCTGTGCTACGTCTAATGGATGACTGTGAACATCCACTTCTGTATTAGTCAGGCACTGGCAGAGCCTCTCAGGAGACAGCTATATCAGGCTCCTGTCAGCAAGCTCTTTTTGCCATAGTGTCTGGATTTGGTGGGATGGATCCCCAGGTGGGACAGTTTCTGGATGGTCATTCCTCCAGAAGAGACCTTTTGTTAACAGCTGATTGGCTTCACTTTAAAGATGTCCATCCTAGTTGCAACCAAGCACTCACGGCTTCTGAAACTTCCCATGGCTCACGTGGGGTGGTTCTGCCTCACGTTCTTGTGCTGTGGGAATGGCTATGCTGCACCAAAGACGTTTATCCTTCTGATCCTCTGAGATATGACTACCTACATCATAGGCTAACCTTGATCGTGTCTCTGTCCATGACGCTACCAAAACAGCCATCCCAAAGTAGCAAAAAAAAAGGTGCTTGCTTGTCTGTAATGCATATATAAAGTGGCAAAATCTGCCAATCTGCAGGTTTTTTTATTACATTATTTCAATACTATTATTATTTTTGTGAGTTCTCCTTTTCCCTCTTCAAAACAGAAAGCTAATGGATACTTTTGATTATTGCACCCCCAGACCTGGAAAGAGGGGCAGGGGCATGAGGCTATTTAGAATGAGGAGTTGTTTTAAATTTAATTTTCCAGTATCTAGTTGCTACAGCTATTCTGGGCAAATGGATGAATGGTGAATAAAGAAAATGAACCGATAAATCAATATTAACATTTCCTTTTTTTGTGGCCCAGAATCAATCATAAAATCATGGCTGGGTCCCAGTTTTTTGGCACTAATCAAAATGACAACCTTGGCTGCCGGACTTATTCCTTCCCACGCTGGCTTTTGGGGGACAGAGATAAAGTGTGGAAAGATGGAGTGCTGTATTTTTCCAGCAGAGACACTGCTTGCTCTGACCTGTCCTGTTTTCCCTTTAAGAGGCCATTAAGGCCTTTGGTCCAGGGCCATGTGCTAATGTCACATAGTCTGCTTACAGCACAGACAAACACACCCTTCTCCTCTTCCTCAGACTCTAAGCCCCATTCTCTCACCAACCACCCAAACTCAGTTCTCTACTACNGCTGTATTTTTCCAGCAGAGACACTGCTTGCTCTGACCTGTCCTGTTTTCCCTTTAAGAGGCCATTAAGGCCTTTGGTCCAGGGCCATGTGCTAATGTCACATAGTCTGCTTACAGCACAGACAAACACACCCTTCTCCTCTTCCTCAGACTCTAAGCCCCATTCTCTCACCAACCACCCAAACTCAGTTCTCTACTACGTAACCTCTCTGGAGACTTCCATTTATAAGCAGTGCACTGTTTACAAGGGAGCAAAACTGACTAATTGTCGAGGCCCAACATAGAATGGAAATATGCGATCCCTTGTTAAAATGAGCAAGAGTTTCAGGATAGAGCCATCAGTTAAGCACAGCATCTCCTTTAAGGGGCATTCGTATAGCTCTGCGCCCAATGGCACACGTTCAGATGCCTTCTTGGAGAGCTGCTTTGGAGGATGCTTAGAGACTCAGCTTCTCTGGGTCTGGGCGTGCAGAGCTTGATCCATGATTCTTCCCCTCTGATCTTTTCTGGTGATGCTGTCTCCTACAGTCTCAAGTCTCTGCTCATGGCTCCAGCCCTGTCTTCCTTTCTTTACTGGATCTTCTCCAGCTTGACAGTCCATTTCTCTGTGCTCCATCTCTGCATCATTCCTGAAACATCTCTGAGGATGGGTTACGTTGTTGTCTCCTTTAACTATTGACTCTTGACTTCAGACTTGAAGTTCTGCCTCTTCTCTCTGCCTTTCCTCTGTCACTCTCTCCTTATCTCCCAGGACTCATCCCAAGTTACAGCAGTGTAAATGTCTATGAACCACTCTCCCTGCCTCTGCCTCCCTCCGCACACATCCTCCAGCCTGCTCTCCAAGAGTAGAGCGTGTCTCTCCTCTCCTCAGAGTTCTCCATGGCTCCAATCTCACGCATCTCATCCTACTTTTGAGTCCTTTTTACTTTGGCCCAGACACCCTAGACTCCGCTTTTCTTAGGCAATGGCAAAAGTATTTGTACAAAGGAAAGATTGTACTTCCTGTTCACCAAAGCAGCCTGCTCTTCCCCCAGACCTCACCACAGCTCAGGCTTCAGGTCTTCTTCAAACGCCAGCCCTCCCTCGCTTTTTCCAAAATCTGCTACGCATTTTCTTTTCTTTATCGCTTTTCTCCATCTGCTGTAAAAAGTATTGTACTCATGTATTTATTTATTGCTTACATCTCCTTTCTAGAAAAACTGCAGGAAGCCAGGGATTTCTATGGGTTTGTTTATCCCCGAGTCCCCTAGTACCCAGCCAGCACGTTACCTAGTACCTAACCTTTTGACATTGCAATATAATACCGTTATCTACAAAGTTCATGCTTGAGCACTGTGGAATTTAGTTACAAGAAAAGAAAATTCAAAAATTTATAATGTTTTAGCTAAGTTTATGATTTTGTGTTGGGCCACACTAATAGCTATTTCGGGCCACAAGCAACTATACATGGTACATGGCTCACAGGCCACAGGTTGGATACTCTTTGGAGGGTGCCTGACATAGTTGGTACTCACTTAATGTAGGAATAGGATGAATCTTTGCCAGAATTGGGCTTCATTGATTATTTTCTGCTACATTTCACTGCTTTCTGACTGTGGCCTGCTTGGACATCACTTCCCGAACATACACACACACACACACACACACACACACACACACACACACACACATCCCAGGCACACAGGCACACAAGCACACACATGTGCTTACAGAAACACACATGTAGGCATGCATGTGCAAGCACACACACAGACATAGGCACACATGTATACATGTTTGTACACACAGATGCACAGAGGGACACACAGAGATACACATACATGCGTACACACATGTACACACATAAAGACACACACAGACATAGGAAAACATCCACACACATATGCACACACACAAGCACACACAGACACACATTTACTTCTCATCCATTTATTCAGACTTTGGATCAAAGAGAGACTGATCCCTGACTTTATATTATTTGCATGATATAAGAAATAAAGAAGAGTAACAGGGAGGGGAGGGAAGGGGAGGGGAGGGGAGGAGAAGGGAGGGAGGGAGAGAGAGAGAGAGAGAGAGAGAGAGAGAGAGAGAGAGGTGTAGAGTAGATGAAAGAGTGAAGAGGATATTTCTTATGACTGTGGTAAGAACAGTGGCTTTGAGGTTCCATCTTAGAAGGCCTCTTTGAGGAGATGACATTTTAGAAAACTCCACATTGGAAATAAAAGTCACTGCAGGAAGAGTGTATCAGGGCAGTGGTGAGCCTACAAAGACAAGGTGGTGGGCACCTTGCAAGGCAGGTAAGCAGTTAAGATTCTCACCTAGGGTGTTGTATTTGTAATAAGCAGAAAGCCCCTCCTGGCTCTCAGGGCTTAGCATCTACAAACTCCAATGCTGCCTTTTGGAGCATAAATCATGGGCTTTGGAGTTAATTTCATTTCTACCATTCGGTTTGGTTGTGTGAGATATACTCACACAGCCAGTGATTGCTGTTTGTCCCCAGGTGTTACAGAGCCTTTGTCCCTTGGAGGTTCATATCTCCCAGCTACCAGATGGGAGATATGTTGAGGCTATAGAGGGCAGGGATTGGGGACCCTTGCTATGCTATGGGTTAATTCTTCATTGCTGCATTTTGGGAGACAAGAGGAAATCTTGGGGAGTAATTTGAGGTAGTAGCTTGGTACCAACCACACAGAAACATAGCATTGTAACTCTGAATCATCAGAGAATGAGAGAATGAGCCCAGTGAAGAGGATCTAAGGATATAACATGGTGAAAATGGTGACCATTTCCACCGGATGCCTGTTGCCCTGTGATTGGGCAGGGAAATACAGAACACTTGACTTACATGGTCTTATTGACTTGTGTGTATTCTAGGTCAGGAAGCAAATGATCAAGAGAACAGGCTCAAAACAGGTCTCTGTGTTCAAGTTGAGGCTATTTCCCTACTTAGAACATAGTCTTAGAAAGTCACTGGTGTTCTCTGGGTCTTTGTCTCACTGGAGAGGATGGCATCTCCCTGGGGTTGGCGTGAGCACTGAGAGCTCTTACGTAGCTGACATAATTAAACAGCATCTTAGGCACATGCCTGAGTTTAGCTCTGTGTTGCTAGAACAGAGTGTCTGGGACCAACGGTGCATAAAGGACAAAGTTGTTGAGATTATACAGTCAAAGATGACGGGGCCGACATCAACTGAGAGACTTCACACTGCTTCATCTGGTGGCAGAAAGTGAAAGGACAAGATATCGTGAGAGAGCAGGACAGTGGGGCTGAGCCTGCGTTTGTGAGAAGTCCGTTTTCACCAATGAATCCATTCCCAGGATAAAGACAGGATTCGCTGGGAACAGAGGCCTCATGACATAAACACTGCAAAGCTTACATTTCTCTGCTGCCTATGGTGGACCTGTAATTGTAGCACTTGGGGAAGTTGAAGAAGTGTTGCTGTAAGTTTGAGGCTAGCTTCATGGTGAGTTTGAGGCCAGTCCAGATTACATGGCAAGTTCCAGGCTAGCCTGGGTCACATATTAAGACCCTGGCTCAAAAAATGCAAAAAGTATTAGTTTTCAACATCTCGAGGATTGCATTATAGTGCTTGAACTTTGACATTTTAAGTTTTAACTATTTCCAATCAACTGGGCCCTTCTATAGGACTTCCTCCAGTCAAAGTAACAGAAAATGAAGAGATGAGAAAACAAAGAGGTAAAAATGCGCATTCCAATTGCTGGAAATTCCAAATCAGTGAATAACCTGGATATTCTTATAAAAGCAGTAATTATAAATTCAAAGTCATAAAACAAAATGCTCACAGTGAGACTCCTATGTATAAAATCAAAAGACCCACCTGGCTTTCTTGCTGTCTCTCAACTTTTAGAATTTTAGGCACATGCTACCATGCCAAGCTAAAGCCAAGTTTCTTTTTAATTGTTGTTGGGTTTTGTGACATAGGATCTCACGTAGCCCAGGTTGGCTCCAAACTCACTACCTTGAACTGACGATCTTATCTCCCCTTCCCAAGTGCTGAGAGACATATGCTTGAGAGCATGAGCTTTCTAATGTATAATAATAATATTATTTGCCATTGCTTGGCAAACATGACTCAGATATATTTCTTTTTTCTCAGTATTTCATTATTACTGAGGTAATAATAGCATGCAAAAATGTTAAATTTACAGTTCCATGGTACTGCCACACAGATCAATAGAACCGAATAAAAGGAAGATAAGTAGGCTCATATATATGATCAACTGAGTTTTGACAAAACTCCTGAGAGAGTTCAACAAGGAAAAATTAATTCAAGAAATGATGCCAGAACAAAATAATATACTTAAAAAGTTTTAAATATGGAATATAGTCCTAAAAATTAAAATATAAACTATAAAGATTTTTAGAAGGAAAATTTCCTGATCTTGAGTAAAACATGAAAAACAGAAATCAAACGAATTGTATCTCATTAAAAAATTAATTTACTTATCAAAAGACACTATTAAAGAAATTCAGAGATGAAGATGTCTCTTTAGACTTCCAAAGTACGGGCTGACAAGATGGCTTATCAGGTAAAGGTACTTGCTGCTAAGCCTGATGACCAGAGTTAGCTCTCTGGGACCCAGAGGGTGGAAGGAGACTAGCTACACATAAGTTATCCTCTGACATCCACACATGCGAGCTCACATCCTAAATAAATAACTACACTGCTCCCACATCTCAACTGTCACTCTCAGATCAAGCCTCCTTTTCCTAAGACACCGTGAATTACAAGTCCAGGCACCTTGCCCTCCAGTTTCCTTCAATACCCCTTTAGCAGAGGGTAGCCATTTTTGGAAGAGCAGCCAGTGCTCTTAACCACTGAGCCATCTCTTCAGCCCGTCTTCTCTTTGCCTTTAAAAGATAGAAGCACAGTAGAAGACAAACGGCCATCTTCTGGATTGACTGTCTTCCAGTGGTAAAAGGCATTGCTTAGAAGTCATGTTTCACACTAATTACCCGCTCTGGTTCTTGAGAGTATTTCATCATCTTATGAGAACAAACTGATACAGAAGGATCAGAATCATTGTAGGCTTTGCCGCACTGGGTCTTGAGCCCAGGGCCTTATGAATTGTAGGCAAGGCTTCCACCACTGAGCTATTTCCTTGGCTTCCTTAAAATTATTTTTTTTATTAAATAGTCTCATAAGATCTTTTTGTCTCAAAGGAATGTTCACATTTAATTTTGAATACTTTTCTAAAATTAGTATCAACATGAAAGACTTTTTTTTTTAGTAGTTCAGGGTTTCCTACATACAGATCTACTATAAAGACATTGAGTAGGCCCACATTACAGAGGGTCTTCAACAGCCCCCCAAACAGAGCCATCATCTGGGGACCAAGTGTGCAAATACATGGGCCTCTGAGGGACTGAATTAGTTAGTTACATGGGCCTCTGGGGACTGTACTAGTTAGTTACTTTTCTGCTGCTGTGATAAAACACCACAACCAAGGCTAATGGAGGTCACATGAGGCAAGAACTCAAGTTCAAGATCACCCTTGGCTACATAGCAAGTTTGAGGCCAGCCTTGGGTACAAGAATTCCATCCCCCTCACACACACACACACACACACACACACACACACACACACACACACACTGATAAGAAAAAAACCAAAAAGTAAAAGAAAGAAATCGGATGAACCAGCAGGGGGAGCTTTGCCCAAAGAGCAGAGCAGGGGCATGTACAGCCTTCTCACTGGACACACAGAGTGGATGAAGACTGATGAGGAGGGACGAGGTTGGGACAAAGGAAGAAGGAAAATTAAGTGCTGAGAGGAGGCAGGGGAGCCTTGGGCAGAGCATCTTAACTACTGTGCAGTTGTGCCGGACATCTTTGGCTGTGGTTCTCAACCTGTGGGTTATGACCCCTTTGTGGATCGCATATCAGATATCCTGCATATCAGATATTTTTACATTATGATTAATAACAGTAGCAAAACCACAGTTATGAAGTAGCAACACAACAAACTTATGGTTGGGGGTCACCACAACATGAGGAACTGTATTAAAGGGTCGCAGCATTAGGAAGGTTGAGAGCCATGGGTTTAAAGCAACAGTTCAGGTTCTGCTGCCTCCTGCTGGCAGTCAGGTGGCCTCATCTGAGGGGTGCGGATGGAAGCTGGGGAGCCAGTTCTGTGTGTGAGCACTGATAAGCCGGGCAGTATAGATGTGTTCCTAGGTGCAGCAGCCACTCAGCTTTCCTAACGAAATGAAAACAAAACAAAAACAAAAGCAAAAAACAAAAAAAAAACCTTTCAAACTGAAAATCTGTTCTCAGGTCAATGAGAAAGGTGACAGATGATGTGTTTCTAGCCTCCCTGTCGATTATCCATTGTGTTATGATGACTGTATGTGGAAACACTGCAGATAAAAGTGTCTCAATTAAGACTTTAATTTAGATTTAATAAGAGTTATTATATGCTAATAAAAGATCAATTAGCAGTTAAATAGCCATTGATCCAGGTACAATAAGTACGCCAGAAAGACATCAAGTTGTCATTGAAGAACTGGAGATTACAAGAGCAACATGTGAGCAATTAGACCCTCAATATATTCAGGATGTAATGAATGTCAATGCGTTTAATTGCTATTTAACAAGGAAGCCTAATGTAAAGTCTCACGCCTATTAACTCACCTACCTGTTCGCGGTTCTTCAATAGGCTCACCTATTCATCAATGCATCCGACAACTGACTAAGTACACACCAGCTAAAGTGAGAGGAACTCCAGTGTTAGGTAGAGCTCTACCTGCAAAGAACTTAGAATTCAGCAGTGAAATAAAATTCGCCGAAACAGAAAGACAGAAAGAGACGAGGTAGGAAGGAGGAGTGTGTTTTCCAGATGTCTTCTTGTTAGCTTTCAACTGGTGCCGTTGCTAGCTGAAAATTCTCTCATGGCGAAAACAGTGTTGTATTGTTGGGAACCATGATAAACGGGGTGCTCGTTACTCCGTCAGAATACAGTGAATCTGACTGATACAACAAACAGAAGAGGAGTTGGCAAAGTCTCTATGGGTTTGTGTTCCAACAGGAAAAGCTAAAGCTCTCTTTCCTCTTCTGGACACTGCCGGGTTGGGGTGTGTGTGTGACACACATCGGCTTCATACCATGAGAGACCTTTCCAGGCACCTCAAGGCCATATTAATTACTCAAAGGGTGAGATGTGTCTCTTTGGCTCTTTTCTGATGATAGTCAGACCTGTTATAGGGCTCAGTGGCTGGACAAGTGTCAGATCCCATTTCATATGCCATGACCTAACAGGCTTCAAGCTTACACTCAGTAAGTCTTCCGTGAGCATTAGACTTGGTGAGAGTTGGACAGCAGGGAATTGGATGAACTTAAAGTGTTTCATCTTTAAGTCAATCAGGAGCTTGGAGAAGAGAAGAGATGTTCTACAGACTATTCATGCATGCGTGCGTGTGTATGTGTATGTATGTAGAAAGAATATGAATATTAATCTAGAGGATTCTTCAGGTATTCTTCCTGACATTGGAAAGGAAACTCCAGAAACTTGGAAATCAGACCACGTACAGAGAAGGAGCTTAAGTTGTAATTTTAAAAGAAATACACAAATCAAAGAAAAACAATCTGCTTGAAAACGTAAAACAAACAAACAAACAAAAAAACCAACAAATGTCCAACTAAATAAAATACTTTGAAGAAGGCCTGCAATCGTTTCTCTAGGCCAACTCAGATTTGATTTGGTGAGAATTTTGGTGCACAAAGTCAAACACGAGCTTTGAAAACTCCCTTTAGTCTTAGAGATGGCGTTCCAACAGCTCCGTGAGTTGGGTATACGTCTAAACAGGAGGTACTCACTCTGTGAACACTCCCTGTGTGGGCTGTGGGAACAGGCAGCATGCCTGTGGAGGGAGGTTCCTGGACCCATGGACAAAGGACAGAGGTACAGGCCCAGCTCAGCGCTCACCTAGGCTGTGAGTATCATAGGCCTCTCTCAGCTCCAAATCTTATTTTATCAGGTGTGAAACTGGCAAAGGGCCTGCCCAGAGTGAGTGTTTGACAGTTAAGTTGCCTCTCTACTCTTGGCAATATGAAGAAAAATGGAAAGTAAAGGAATTAGGATGAAGGGAACTTTGTGTTTGCTTTTTTCCCTCAGGCCTTCCGTTCCCCTAGAGGAGTCTGGGTGGGAGCCTGCAGGACATCACTGAATAAGTTAATCCGAGCCATAGGACACAGGGGGAGCTTCCATCAGCGCGCCTCTTTGCCTCTTCGCACAAACCATGGGCTTAAACAGAGCCAAACAGCGATTTGAATAGCAAGCACTTAATAAAACATCCCTTGTTCTCCACCTCCACAGCCAACAGCCCTCCCCAGAGCCAGCGCGCATTCTGAGAGGAAAGGAAATATCCCTCCTTAAGCACACCAAGAGCAACAAAAGCCAAGTTAAGAAGGTTAGCGACTTAGTTGTCTCAGCAACATGTCATCAAGTTGAGATGAGTAGGAGGCACCGATAACAGGAGGGAGAGGGAAACATCAAAAGCCACAAAGAGGAACAAGCCGGGGTGCCTCGCAAAGCGAAGCAAAGCCCCTTTCTCTGCGTTTCATTAAGAGAAACTTAACTTTTCAACAGCCACTCAGGAAAGCCACGGCAAATCTGCTTCTGTGTGACCCGCGTCAGCGGTGTGTGTTAAGAAATTGCGTTATCAGCATTTCCTGTGTGGCACCCAGTTCAAAAGCAAACGAGTTAAGGATGTCCATATAATTCCACGGAGAAACAAAAATAGCGTCCTGTTAAAACGGGATTTGATGTTCCAAAAACATTTTATCGGAAATTAGTGCTATAGGGATAAGTAACACAGAAATGACCAGATATACATTACATTGCTTATCCGAGCTAAAACTCATCACAACATCATAGCACAAAATGAGACAACTGGACATTCTAGAGTCTGATTTTCTCTGCCCTCATAATGTTCAAGAAGTTGCTGACACTTGGTTTCTAGGAAAGAAGTTTCTGATTGTGGAAATGTGAGCTCTGTATTCTCAGACTGGGCTGTGAACTTGCTCCAGGACCTGGAGGAAGGCCAGGGGAAGAGGCAGGGGAGACTGGAGGGGACCAGCAAATTTGTCACACATCAAGTTATTAGATTAAAAAAAATCTATTTACTTTTCTTTTATATGTCTGAGTGTTTTGCCTGCACACCTGACTATGTAAACTTACATGCCTGGTGCTCACAGAGTCCGAAGAAGACACTGGGTACCTTAGAACTGGATTTACAGGTAGCTATGAGCTGTCACCATGTGGGTGTCGGTAGCAGAACCTGGGTCTTCTGTAAGCGTAGCAGGTACTCTTAATGGCTGAGCACAGCAAGCTGTTTACTGCCCCCTAGAAAGTGTTTTTATGCTGAGTCAGAAACCTACCTCCCAGTAGCTTTCCAAATTCCACAATTTCAGCCATGCAGAGTGGACTGGTTCTGTTTCCCCTAAGGCTACCTCTTTTTGTGATGGAACTACTTTCTCCTCTCTGGGCTAGAGATTCTTAAAATACAGCCTCTATCCAGCCACAGCAGCCTTATCTGTGAGACCAGCAAGGAGCTGCCAGCCAGTCCACAGGGCTGTGAAAAATAACCAAGTATGAGTGTTATAACCATTGGGTTCTCCGTCGCTTGTTATGTAGATACCTGATGCCAGAGAGGACTTGGAGGAGATCTGGGGAGGAGGGAGGGGGGGAATATGTCTCAGGAATGGAGGACATGCCTATTGTGTGTGAGGTCCTAATGCTCATATGTACCCCAAGCAAAGAAAGTATAGAGAGAAACAATTAAAAAGAAAACAACTATTTTCCAAATTCTATTGCCTACTAGTCTAATACTTTTAAGCACAAATAATTTCAGGTGGCTCTTTCTGTGTGTGTTCATGTGCACATGAGTGTATGTGAGCCTTGGGGCTAGAGGTCAACCTCAAATATTCTTTCTTGGGAGAGACCCATGTTGATTTTTTTTTTTTTTTTTTGAGACAGGCTGTCTCACTAGGACCTGGGGCTTGAAGATCATATTAGGCTAGATAGCTAGCCAGCAAGTCTTGGGGATTTGCCTACATCTATCATCCCTGCTTTGGGGGTACAGTAGTGTACCCCACTATACCAAGCTTTTTATATGGGATTGGGGTCCAAACTCAGATTCTCATGCTTGTGGGGAGAACAATTTTTTGACTGAGATATTAATAGCTCCACACCTCCCTGGGTAGCTCTTTAAATATGTGAATGGAATGAAAAAATACAGAATAATTTTGTGAAAATTGGGTCTTACTCTACACTTTTAGAAAAATGAAAAAAAAAAAAAAGCCCTAAACTGAATTTTTCTAGAAGAATAGAAGGGAAAGAAACTAAAGAGAAACCAAAGGAATTATGAAACTTCAGATAATGTGTTTTTACTGGAGAGATATTAGATCCTAAAAGTTCTCCCTAAGGTTACAAAAATGATTATAAAAAATTAAGAAAGCTGGAGTTTTTTAAAAAAAGATCCACATTTAATTTTAGTCATATTGATCGCCTTTCTGCTATGAAAGATAAGGAAATTAAAACTTTTAATCTTCCTCTCACCTCATTTTCTACTCTCCTCATCTTTTGAGTTTTCAGTAATGTCTAAAAAAGTCATAGTATAAATTATTTCTATTTGATAGTTATAATTCTATAATTACCTTGGTTTAGTCTTGTATCTATCATTAAATGAATTTGCTACCTCTGAACCACAGTTTCAGTCTTTTTGAATTATTTATCTTTTTAACAGTGTGATTTGGCTTTAGTCTTCTGGATTTTCTTAACACATTCTTTTCAAGATGAACCCGCTGGGCTTCCCCCTCCCAGTCCCCATGACCTGCGGGTTTCTGTTGGTTAGTGTCACATTGTGTGATCTGGATAGAGAGCTTTAGTGTGTCAATTCTTTCCCCATAAGATTCTGCTCTTTGAAGCTTGTACTGTGGCCTACCATAGATCTGATATCCATTCTTGATAGACATTCTTGATTTTACAGAAAGGGCTGGAGGTACCTTAAACTCCATGAATTTAGCATTGAAAAATTTGTTATCTATCTATCTATCTATCTATCTATCTATCTATCTATCTATCTATCTATCTACCTATATGTGGCATTGATCCCTTAAAGTTGACTATTTTTGTTTTTATTTAATTTATTGAAAAAAATTTTATACAATATATTTTGACCATGTCCCACCCTCCCTCCCCCACCAAATACTTTCTATACAGGTGCATGCCAGGTGACTGACCTTTTAAAAGGATACCTGAATAACCCTTTCATTTTCAATAAATCTTTGGTCCTCAGTAATGAAAGGAAGTCATGTTGACAATTTCTATACTGGAATTTTCCAGTGTACCTTATGAACTCTTCTATTATAATGGGAATTTTCTTGTGTTATATCACTAGCTGTGTTATATCTTATGTTATATCACTAGTTGTGTTTCTGTTCTGTTTCCAGCTTTCTCCAGAGGTAATCCCTATGTGGGGTGGCCTTGGCACTTCACATTATCTTCAAAGACTCTTCAAAACCTATCCCTCCTTTCTAAGATTCAGAGTGTAGAAGTCTAAGCTGGGCCTTTATTTGTGTGAGCCTTTACGGTCCAGGCCTGCCTGGGCCATGAGGGAATTAAAGGGCCTGGATTACTTAGTGAGAGTCCTGGTTTCAAGATCCAAAGTAAAATAGAGGGCTGAGATATACCTCAGTTCTGGAATGTACACCTAGAACATAGAAGATCCTAGGCTTAATTCACACACACACACACACACACACACACACACACACACACACACACACACGACAGAGAAATGGTGAAAGGGCCCAAAACCTCATTGAGTCCCTGTGATGGATGGAAGGGAGGAGATCAAAGAGAGAAAACAGAGATTCAAAAATGCAGGTAGCACTGTGTTAGATTACTGAACACATTTACAGCTCAACCAGACAGGAATCTTGGATCTCATGTATATGTCATGAAAATTCACTGCTTTTTGAACCAGGGGCAAGAAATCATTTTTTGTATGTATTTCTATGTTTGATGTATGTGCATGCATGTATATGTGTGTATGTCCATATACATGTAGGTCCATGTGTATGTAAATATAGCAGATGGAATTCAATACTAGGCTGGGTGTCTTCCCCAATCTCTCTCTACCTTTTTTTTTTTTAATGTAAAATTTAAAATTATGTTTTTGAGAATTTCATACATTTATGCAATTATTTAGATTATATTTACTTCGTATCATATTCCTTCTGGCTCTATAATCCAACTTCATGTCTTATTTATTTATTTATTATTGATTGATTGATTGATTGTAGTCTACTGAGTCTAATCGTTCTGTTTATACGTTCGTGAGTGTGGGGCCATCCACTGGAGCATGTCCATTTGAGTTTTTGAGGCAGGGTCTCTCACTGAACCCAGAGTTTGCTTTCTGGGCAGACAGGCTGGCCAGCATGCTCCAGGGATCATTCTGTCTCTTTCTCCCCATCACTGGAGTCTCGGACATGCGTGCTGTGTCTGCTTTTTAAATAGGTGCCAAGGATCATAAAATTCAGGTCTTCTGGCTTTCATGATACACTTTTATTTTATTTTACTTTATTTTAACATGAAACCATCTCTTCAGCCTCCAAGAAACCATTTCAAGAGACCCTTGCTGTGACAGTGGCTAAGGGGTCTAGAGGGAAAAGTCCCTTCCTGCAGGGCTAACTTTGGGAACCCAAGAGTGTCAGGAAACCTTCTTCTGAGACCTGGCTTGTAGACTACCTCTAGGTAGAAGGGAAAACTAAGTGATCCCTACAGTCTGAGCCACAGACAGGAGTGAGAATCTCAACCTCTATGAGAGAGAAAGAACAGAGGCAAATCACTAAAGGCTCTAGGATCTACAGCAACCAATGGGAAGCTTGCAACAGACCTACCCATACTTACAGGTCGAATGACTCTTGGAGTTAGAATATGCTGGCTGAACCACGAACCACACTCTCTAGTTGAGGGTTACACAATACAAAAATCAACTCTGGAAGAATAATCCCATAAGGGTTCAGCTCTCACTGGGAAAGCTAGGCAAGGTGGCACAGAGACAAAGACTTTGTTCTTGTGCTCAGGCAGAGAGAAGGACTGAGACCCCACCCGTCTTTCTTTCCTTCACTTTGATACTTCCCTTATTTAATATATAATTTCAGTTTGTAGACCAGCTTTGTTCTGTTCTCTCTCCTTTTTAATTTTAATTGATATATGTGTTTGAAGTTGGCTTTTTTGAAAAGCTCTGGTTGGGCTGGGACTGGGGTAGGGGGTTCACCCTGTCTCTGCCTCCTGAGTACTAGGGATGTTTTAGGTTTTCTTTTTTTTTTCTCCATTTTTTATTAGATATTTTCTTCATTTACATTTCAAATGTTATCCCGAAAGTCCCCTACCATGTTCTCTTTTCTCTCTACACTGGCCTTCATCTTTATCACTGTGGCTGTTGTTTACCTTCACGTTCTTCCTTTTTTCTCTGCAGCTCTAATAGTCTGCTTATTTTCTTTTCATTCTTATATTTAGTAACTCGTATTTTAGTATACAGGTAGTATACAATATATAACATGCATACTATTTAATATAGATACTATATATATAAATACATAGTATATATATGTTTAGTAACTATGTATTTCAGAATACATCACACTTGACTTGTTCCTTTGTTTCCCCAAATCATTGGAGTTGAAAGGACGTGTTTTTAATTGGCTAGTCCTATGTTTTAGCAGAAACCTTACCCATCAGTTTCTTTGCTTTTGCTGTTGGTGGTCTACTGTCAGAATAGTGATGAAGATCATGGAGCATGGGGCTATCAGTTTAGCAATTGAGCTACATGCCTAGTCTAGAGCAGAGGAAAGACATCTTATTCTAACCTAGTCCCAGTTGGACACTAAAAACACCTCAACTGAAAGAATACGAGTGATTAAAAAATAATCCCGCCAATTACCTTAGTCTCATATATTCAAGACCCAATACAGATTTCCAAGAGAAAAGAAAAATAAAAGCAACATGACTCTTCAAAAATTATTTATTCCACAGTAAGGTTCCAATGACAGTGAAATAGATGAGATCCCAGACACAGAAGTCTAGAGAATGATTATGAGGATGCTTAAGAAGGGGTGAGAGAGATGGCTCAGCACTTAAGAATGTGTACTGATTTTATAGATGATCTGATTTTTTTTTCTCAGTGCCAGGTTGGGAAACTCACAATTGCTTGCAATTCTAGCTCCAAGGGATCTAATACCTTTGATCTTCCTCCCCAAGCACACCTATTGAGTGTGTATATACCCATACACAGACCTATACACATGATTTTAGAAAATTGCTCAATAAAATCAAAGAGGACACACACTGCTGAATGAATTAAAAATAATATAACAATTAAATGAAATATTAAAATCAATACAGTATTTAAAAGTAGAATTCAGTAAAGAGAAAAATTTTGAAAAAAAATTGGAAATGAAAAGCCCAATGAAGAACAAATGAAAAAAATCAACAATAGCTTCTCCAATAGTATTAATCAAGGAGAAGGCAAAACAGTAGGGACTGAAGACAAGGGACATAAGAATATTTAGACAACAAAGATACAATAATAAGAAATTACAGTAAGTATATCTGAAATATATGGTACACCATTAAAAGACCAAACTGATGAATCAGGAATATAAGAGAAGATGAAATACAAGTTAAATGCATAGAAAATATATTCAATAAGCCATCTCAGAAGAACCTATTGAAAAAGATGGCTATCCATGAGCAGGAGTCATTTATAATGGCAGACAGACAAAATCATAAAATGATTTTCTCATATCATATTGCTGTTTAAACACTAAGATGAAGAACAAGGAATATTGAAAGCTACAGGAGAGAAGGAACACTAAGTCACATACAGACAAACCTACCATAGTAACAGTTTTTTTTAAAAGAGGAACTCTCAAGGATAGGAAGGCATGAAATATTATATTTCAAATATTAAAAGATATTACCTGACAATCTAGATTACTATACCTAGAAAAGTTATCCTTCATTGAAAGAAAAAAGAAAGCTTTACATGATAAAAAAGCTAAAGGAATTCATGGCCACTAAAGTCAGCACAGAAGATAATGGAGAAAATCTTATACACCAGAGAGAAAGACAAATACATCCATATGTTTTCAAGAAAAAAAAATAAACAAATGAGGATTAGAAAAGTATCAGGCATGTCTATGGCCATAAACTTTGAAAGTGCCTGATCTGGTCTCATCTCAGGGTTGGTCCTGAATAGTGGTTGGATGAGGAAGCACCAAATATTACAGAAATAACAAAATCAAAGGAATTAATACATACCTGTCAATAATAACTGCAAACGTTAAATGTTCTCAATCCTCCAGCAGAAAGACATAGACTAGCAGATTGGATTAAAAAGAAAAAGAAGAACCTTCTATTTGTTTCCTAAAAGATGATCATCTCACCAGAAAAGGTGAACAAAGGTGCAAAGGTAGAACATGACATGTCAAACAAATGGAGCTAGAGAGCAAAGAGGTGCAGCTCTCCCAGCACCTGACACAATGGACCTCAAACTCAGATTAGTCACAGGAGATAAGGAAGTTCATGTTGTGTTGATTAAGGGAACACTAAATTAGGAGGACGTTATTAATTCTAAACATGTATACACTGAATATCAACATAACCAATTTCTTAAATTTCATAATGCTACTGGATGTTAAGGCACAGACTGAACCTAGCACACTATAGTGGGTGACTTCATTACCTACCCTAGCTTGTCTCTCTGTGATGAGTCACAGACTAATATACATGTAGGCAGAAAGGTCCCAGCCTTGAGTTTATGCTTTAGCTTCTCTCAGGATGAATTGTAGGCTGTAAGGTGAAATCAGTCCTTTTCTCCATAAGTGATCAGAAAAAACAAAACAACAAAAGCAAAATCAGAAACCATGTGAGAGACTCTGAAAAATGGGTACACTTGTGGACACTGAAGCACATACTATTGAATTATGGGTAAGACATCATGAACACCAGAAAGGAACTTTAATAATTTCTAGAATTGAATGAAAATGAAAACATAATATACTAGAACATGTGGGAAACAGTAAAAGAAGGAAATTTATAGCTATCAATGACTACATTAAAAATCAGAGAGATATTAAATAAACTTAATGATGCAACTCAAAGTCTTAGGAAAAACAAACAAACAAACAAACAAACAAACAAACTGAAGCCAGGTGTTACCCTGGCAGGAAACCAAGGACAAAGATACAACAGCAAGGACAATAAAACAAAACAACAGGTCATTCTTTTTGATTAACATTGTTGCAAAAGTAGATACACTACCTCCAAAGTGAACTAAACAATACATTAAAAGGATTCATCATGACCTAACGGTCATAGCCCTGGAATGTAGGATGCCTCAATATATGCAAATCAAAAAAGTGTGATATTTCACATTAGGATGACTGATGGTTAGTGTCCATTGATAGAATCATCTGGGAGATTGGTCTCTGGCAGGCCTGTGTGGGATTATTTTGATCATGTTAATTGATGAGGGAAGACACATCTTCCTGAACTATATAAAATAAATCAAGCAGGCTGAGTACTAGCACACATTCACCTCTCTGTCTTGTTTGTGCTCAGTTGCTTCAAGCTTCTGCTTTGATGTCCCTTGCCAGGTCTGTGCCCTTGAGCTGTGAGTTGAAATAAAAATACTTTCTTCCTTAAGCTGTGTGTGGCAAGGTATTTTATCGCAGCAACAGGGAAAAAAGTCACATGATCATCTCAATGGACATAGAACAGGTCTTTGGCAAAGTCTAACATCTCTTCATGATAAAAGCTGTGAAGAAATTAGGAATAGAAGGAACCTATCTCAGTGTAATGAAGTTGTTATGTGGGTAACCTGTAGCAAACATTGAATTAAGTGGGGAAATGTTCAAAACATTACCATTAACATCAGAGACGAAACAAAGGTTTTTGCTTTCTCTACTCTCAGTTATATAAAGTCCATGAAGTCTTAAGTAGAGCAATAAGACAAGAGAAAGAAAGAAGTCAAATTGATCTTACTTGAAAAATATCCCAAAGATTACTTCAGAAGACTTTTAGAATGAATAAACGTTTTTCTTTGCAAAGTATTAGGATACGTCATCATACAAAAATCAGAAGCTTTCCTACTTATGAATAACAAACATGCTAAAAATCTGGAAAACAATCTTACAATAGTTAAACAATGAACCTTGACACAGGAACCAAGGTGGTGAAAAATCTCTATAATGAACATTTTAAAACCCTGAGGAAAAAATTGAAGATATCAGAAAGCAGATATTCTCATTCTCATGGACTGACAGAATTAATATGAAAATGACTGTAATCTATAGATGTAATGAAATCTTTTTCAGTGACATATAGGAATAGAAAAGAGCACGCTTAAATTTCACATAAAGCACAAGTTGTCCTGGAGAGCCAAAGTGATCATGAAAAAAGAACTGCATGGAAGTATCACAATACTTAACCTGAAGTTACACTATAGAGCCATAGTGACAAGGAGCACATAGCATGGATACTGTGATGGTTTGAATGTGCTCAGCCCAGGGAGTGGCACTATCAGGAGGTGTGGCCCTGTTAGAGTAGGTATGTCACTGTGGGCATGGGCTTAAGATCCTCATCCTAGCTGCCTGGAAATCAATATTCAGCTAGCAGCCTTCAGATGAAGATGTAGAACTCTCAGATCCTCCTGTACCATGCCTGCCTGGATGCTGCTATGTTCATGCCTTGATGATAATGGACTGAACCTCAACCTGTAAGCCAGCCCCAATTAAATGTTGTCCTTTATAAGACTTGACTTGGTCACGGTGTCTGTTCATAGGAGTAAAACCCTAACTAAGACAAATATCAAAACAGAAATGTCTTGTAGTTCAATGGAATAAGATAAATGATCCAGAGGTAAAGCCACACAGCCATATAGGTTACATACAGCTATGTAACTTGATCGTTTGTTTTGTATAAAGACATACATTGGATAAAATAACTGTCTTCAACAAATGGTGCTGGGGAAGCTGGAAATTCACATGCAGAAGAATGAAACTAGATTTCTACTTTTCAGTAAATACTAAAATGAATTCCAAGTGGACCAAAGACCTTAATTTAAGGCCAAAAATTGTAACTGCTAGAGGAAATCTAGGGAAAAGATCAAGATACAAAGGCTGTGTGATGATATCTGTCTCTAAGCCCAGATCTAAGGAGGCTAACGTAGTAGAATCAAGTATTTAAAGGAAGTCTTAGCTACATGGAGAATTCAAGGCCAGCCAGCCAACCCACTCACCCACCCACCCACCCACCCACCAACTAACTAACCAATCAAACAGCCAACCAAATAAATAAAGGAAAGAACACTTCAAGATGTAGGCCTGGAGAAGACCTCTCTGAAAAAGGTTTCAATAGCCCTAGAAATACAACTAAGAACGAGACTGCAATTAAGAAGTTTTTGTACAACAAAGAAAACAGTTGAGTAAAGAGAACACCTACAGGATAAAATAACACTTCTCTAAAATAATCATGCCAGAGGATTCATTCCGAGAACATGTAAAAATTAAAAAAATGAAATACCAAGACAATAACAATTGCAACACCCCAAAGCTGTAAATAGTCTAATTAATAGACTAATGAAATGAACAGACAGTTCTTAAAAGATGAAGTACAGATGTGAAATAAATCTCCAACAGTCTTAGCCATCACAGGCCTGTACATTAAACTTCAGTGAAACTTCATTTTAATGCAGTTATAACAGTCACTGTTAATAAAACACACACACACACAAAAAAGCAAAGCATTCTGGTAAAGATGTGAGGGAAAAGAAACCTTTATATGCTGTTCTTAGGGAATGCAAATTAGTCTGGCAACACTGGAGGATCCTCAACAAACAAATAAAAAATAGAATAATTATACGACTCACCCGACCCAGCTCTATCCATCTTGGGTATATACTTGGAGGAGTCTAGGTCAATGCTCCATAGAGATCGTTGCACATCTACGTTTATTGCTGAACTATTCACAATAGTCAAGTTATGAAAGTGGCCTGGGTGTCCATCAATGGATAAATGATAAAGAAGATAAACACACACACACACACACACACACACACACACACCACTCACTTATATACAATAGAAAGTGGAGTTTTACTCAGCCGTAAAGATAGAAATCTTGGCATTTGCTGATATAACTGGAGATTCTCACATTAACTGAAATAAATCAGCTACAGAAAGGCAGATATTGCACAAGTTTCCTCTCACATATGTTTCCTAGATTTTTCTTAGATACATAAAAATAATTTTTATATAACATATCTCCATAAATATATATGACATGCTATAAATAATGGCATGACAGTAAAAGTGTGACTTGCTGGGGAAGGAAGGAGCCTTGTGGGAGGGAGAGGAAGAGGAGGGTATTTGAGATGGTCAAAGAATAAGATGAAGTTTAATGAAAATACTAATGACACCCATAATTATGTACAAGTTTACATCTATAAAGAAGAATAAGAAATAAACCCCACAAATTAATGACAATTATAAGCAACATTAAAGCAACAGACACTCCACAACCTATGTGGAATACCACGGCTGAGTTCAGAATCAAGATAATGATACAGATAATTTGTCTCCTTTGAAATAGGTAATACTTCATTTTCCCAATGAAGAAAATGGCTGTCAGAGATCTTCAATTACCCTAAAGTTCAAGGTCACACAACAAACAAAATCCAGAGTTGCTGTGGGACTGGAGAAATGGCTTGGTTGGTAAACACATACCTGTCCATGATATCACACACACACACACACACACACACACACACACACACACACACACACACACAAAGATATAAAACCCAGAGTCATGCTTAAAATGCAAACTTGGTGCTCTGAAGCAATGTTGACTTCCATTACTCTTCAAGTAAGAGCCTAGAAGGTCATGTGCTGTTAGCTGGAGAGAGAAAGTGTGAAGGGAGAGACAGTAGCTTTCCCAATTATATGCAGAAAGTGTGACAGCTCTGTCTGTAGTAATAGTACCCCATTTGTAATAGCTCCCTCTAGGGAAGGCTCCCCTTAATCATTTAAAGCATTGCTATCTTTTGAGAGACTTAGGGTATATCCCTATCATGAGAGTATGCCCACAGAAGCAGTCAGTGTTCCTGCTGATGCTATGCTTGCTGATAGCGCATTGGCCAAGGGAAGTCACATGACTAAATTTACGATCTTCCAGTAGGAGTTTAGTCACTGAGGGAAGGGCATAAATTCAAGGGGAGGTGACAAATTGAGGTCAATAATATAATCAACCATAGGAGCTGGGAAAATAATTTAAAAGCAGAGGAAAAAATAGCAGCGCTCTCTTGAGAACTAAAGTCATGAAATTGAGAGAGTGGGATGTTATCTCTGGGGAGCAGAGCATAGACTCTGCTGCGTAGGACCCCTGGTAGATGAGGATCTGATGTTGAATGTGGACAGAACTGTGCTCTTTAGGAAGCCAGACGCTATGTCTTAGGCCCTGTTCCTTCCACACCTTGCTCTGTGCTACAGTGTAAAAGTGAAGATCATTCCCGTTCTTTCCTTGGCTGATCTTCTGGTACTTAATTCAGTGTTTAGTGAGCTAGGTCACTTAGAGTTGGTGAGTAGTAGGTTCAGTGAGAGATCCTGTCTTAGTAAATGAACTGGAAAATGAAGAGGACATTTATGTCAACTTTGGGCCTCTACTTTCACATTTATGGGTACACCCATGTGTGCTTGAGTGCATACATGCATACACACACATATATGAACCCATGCAGGCACACACTCATGCATGCACACACGCAGGCAGACACGCATGCATACACACGCACACACACACATGTACGCATGTATGCATGCCTGCCTGCCTGCACACATATGAGCATGTATACATGTATGTACCCACCCCATACATACAAGATGAAAAAGGAAGAACAAATTCTGGAAAATTGGATTTAGGGACATTGAAGCTGAACCCAGGATTCAGATTAAACAGGATCTAGATTAACTGATGAAACTTCATCTGGATTGCGTGGCGCCACTCTCAGACCAGAGACCTTACAACCTGCAGAGCTTAATCAGAGTTAACTCTGGAGACATTGTGGGGAGGTTGGGGGAACGGGTGCCTCAGAATGACTAAGAGTTAAAGCAAGGAAAAGGACAGCAAATGCTCTTCTAGATTAAATAAAGAAGCATCCAGGGACACCTTTCTCCAAACCCAACGGCTGCCTCCAGCTGGCTGCCCTAGAGATACTGAAATTGCAAGGCTCAGTATGGAAGCGGACACGCCCACTTGCAGGTCTGTGGGAGGTCCGTGAAGCCATGGTTTGTAATTACCTCCCAACTGAGTCTTTGTGGACTTACATGGCTGGCAGAGTTGAAGCTGCTGCCGCATTTCCTGGATTAATTTGAAACTGCCTGAAGTTATATTATTTTATGGATGTAAAGACATAATGTCAGTTAAATCAATATTTAGGCTCTGAGGGTTTTTTTTTTCTTTCTTTCTGTATACAATAGTGGGAATGGTGGCGAAGCTACAAAACTGTATTCTCATTTGGCTTTTAATTGCCACTGATGGTGAGGTAACATCACTATAGTTTTGGAGAAGAAAAGGAATGGTAATTATGAGAGCTTTAAGTGTGTGTGGCCTTCTGGATCTGCCAGAACCTCTGGAAGTGTGCACGGCCTTCTCTATCAGTGGGATCCTTGCCATGAGGGTCTCACAGGCTAACATGAAGGCATGCTCACATTGCAAGAGCAAAGGAAAGGAACCATAGCATTTGTAAGCACAAAGGGCTGTCTGTTGGCCTTGGTGATCTGCTCAGAGATGCTAGTTTGGATGTCTGTAGACTTTACACGGGGTGAGCTGGTGGCCTAGACTGGAGTGTGGTAGTAGAAATAAAAAGAGGGTGCTTTTGGGTGAATTTAGGAAGCAAACTTGCCTGGACTTAGTAAATTACAGAATTTGAGGAGCTGTCAAGTGGGAAAGGCATGTGGAAGAAAACCCACCTTTTATCTGAAAGGTGATTCTCTATGCTCCAGTGGGATTTCCCCCTGACCCTTGAACTATCAAACACTGTAGCCATTAATGAGGAGAAGTGACTCCAATTATTCAGACATGGGTCAACATCCACAGTGTGCTATGGGAGATGAGGAGGACCCACCCTTCCCAGTGTACAGGGCAAGTATAAAGCATCCTTAAAACGTCATTCAAACTTGTCAAAATCACCATTGGCGTTAGAGTGAATCCTGTTAAGTCACTGTTGGCGTTATCAAGTTCATCAAGTTTAACTCATCGTCCTGAAGCTCATTCTTCTGTAGTAAGTAGATAAGATTGGGCAGTCTGACTCACGGACAGCTATTGGGCTGTCTCTTGCTTCCTGAGCTTTCAGAAGCAAGAGGACCATCAGACAGACAGTCATAGAACCCTCTTGCCGGCTCCAGCTGCCTAGAAACCCCACAGATGCCTTGAGAGAACTCTGCAGAAGGCTGCAACTGGTTTTCCAGGCTACTGAAGGTAGCACAGCCGTGCCACGGTTGGAAACAATGTGCAGCGAGTTGCTTTTGTTTTTTTGTTTTTGTTTTTTTTCCTGCTACAAGCCTCCATAAACCGTTCCCACTCAGCGATCGAAGGCGCATTTCCGGTTTTGGAGGGACAACTATGAATAGGAAGGTCATGATTGGTGCAAAGCAATCTGATTAGCTCAAAATGAAGGTCAATTTATCCAAGTCGCTGTAATTGATCCAAACACCCCTTCTTGTTTGCTTGGTAGTTTTGAGGAAAAGTCTTACTATATATGCCCAGATTGGCCTTAAACTCCCAGAGACCTGCCTCCCTCTGACTCTGGAATGCTATGGTAACCGAGCATTCCCCCCATGCCCAGCCACACACTGTCTTGAGCTGTAGAAACAGGGCTGACTGCTCAGGCTCCCTTAGTGAGTTTGCTAGGAGACACCGCTGTCCATTGTTAGCTCCCAGTGTTGAGGAGTTTGGTGCAATAATGACCTCTCTGGCATGGCCTTTTCTTGTCTACTTTCTTTGCTACTGACTGTGATGGAATCTCAGAGAGACAGGAGATTGGCAGTGAGCATGGGATAATGGCAGAAGTGAGATGTGGAACAGACCACTGGTGACTTCTGGATGCCATGGGGTTCTGACACCGACTGGCGCCCCCTGCTGGCATCCTTGGATTCAGATACCACCTGGCACTGTCCCAAGGCATCATCTCATTTCCTTCATACTGGTCTCTGGGATAGCCCAGACTGCATTTCTCAGCCTGGGGCATAATGTCAGCAACTGCTTTTTAATAGCGGAAGCAGTCTTTGCCTTGGAAGCAGGCTCAGTGGTTGGTGCCCAGCTACTTGGCAATCAGCTCCTGGGCAGTTCTGCTGTCAGTTGCCCTGATTTTTAGGGCATGGGTCCTGGCTTCCAGTCTCAAGGCACTGGCAAAGTCCACTTGACAGCTGAAGGAGTAGATGTCCCTTCTCCACCCCTGCCTCTCCTCCCCAGGCCTGGATCCATTTGGGAGCTCTATATGATGTGGCTGCTGCAGACCACCTGCTGCTCTCGCCAGGAGCTTATCTGACTTCCAGGACCCTGCCTTGGTAGGAGGGGGTTTCTACATCTGAGCAAATGGTCTTCTGGGAGCTCTGGCTGCCTAATACTGCCCCACCAAAGGCAGGTACCGTTAGTCCTGCCAGAAGCCAGCAACAACTGCAAGTCCATCTTAGTAGTTCTAGAGTGACCAGGGCAGGAAGCAGGGCAATAGGAGTAAGTTGCAAGAAGGAGAGATGAGAGTCAGTGGAAGGAGCCTGCAAGGGCACCGGGTATTCCAAGGGTTCAGTATCTCAGTACCACAGGTCTGTGTGGGACAGGAAACACTGGAACATTAGACCATGCCAACTTGCAACTGCTTCTACCTGCCTATTACCACATGCTGCTGTCCAACACCAAGGGGAAAGAGCGGCTGCAGACCAGCGTTTTAAGAGTTTTTTTTTTTTTTGCCTATGCATGACTCTATCTGGGTAGAGCACATGGACCCCCCCCCCCATAAAATTATCAAATAGTAGAAACAGTATTTTAGAATATGTTAATAGTCATCTTTCTATCAAGTGCCTTGTGAGGATAGGCACCAAGCTAATAGCAGGGTTCCTCTCTAGGGTGTGGGTGGTCTCACAGAGGAGTCTCAGGTTCTCTTTAGCATGCTTTATTTCATTTGATGTTTCTGCCAGGAGCATGCAATAATTTAATAGCATTCCAGCGACTGACCATAAGGGAGGTCAGAAAGACTGATGGGTGGCTAAATATCTAAGAGCAGCTCTTCTTGGGACTGTACGAATACAGACTGCATATGTCAACCCAGCTTAGAAACTGATGTCTAAAGAGAAGCTGGCAAAAAGAACTGGCTTTAGAAGAAATCCCTGCACCAGACAAACCCCTCGTAAGAATTAACATTGTCCCTGGCCTGATAATCCAGTGTAGTACAGGAAGGGCTGAAGCCCATCTGCAGAATGGCCGAGGAAGAAAAGGGGGGTGGCTACAGATCTCTGGTGCATGAAATGTTCAGAAAGGGGCATAAAACCCGAGCAGTCGGAGAGAAAGCCTGAAAGGTCTCTGTGGCTTATTTCCCTGTCCTGCTTTTCTGAAGTCCTACCCGTCTCTACGTGGAGCCACAACCACAGAGACATCCGTATCCATCAGAAAGACCGATGCTTGTCAAGGATGCCTGCAGTCAGCCCAAATGTGAGATGGCCTAATCCTCTAATTATAGATGACTCCAGTAGCAACGGGTGCTCTGAGCTCCCAGCCAGGATCACAAGAGACACAATCCTGGCTCCTTCAGGTAAATCCTGTGATTACCCAGCGCAGGAAAAGGGCGGGATCTGAAGGGTTCTTTATTGAAGCCCACATGGGCACTGACTCTCTGAAGCCCGGCTTCCCAGGCCCCATGTGGGGCCCAGCAGCACCATCTTCCTTCGCCATGCAACCCAGACCAAGCTGCTCAGCCTCTCAGCCGATCCGCAGTGCCGAGTTGCAATTAATTAAGCTCTCATTTTCAGCTTCGAGTACTTGATGCGGTGTAACACGCTGTGCTCTGTGGCTTTGAATCTAACTCTACCATGGACCCGGCTGTATGCATTTTTGAAAAGTTATGATTTGCGACTCAGTTTCCCTTATCTGATAGTAGTACTGAATATGCCTCTTCATATTCCTATGTGAATGTTGAAGAGGTCACCTGTGGGACTCAAAGAATGTTTGCTTGCAAAGAGACTCCCTCAATAAAACTCTAATCAGCATTATTTGGTCCATTAAATTCAGAGTAGATCAATAAATATATCAACCACTCTGATATTGATATTGTCAGTATATGGGCATTCAGTCAAGAGTCCCTCAAATTTTGGAAATGATAAAAATAGGGTTGCCTTTGAGAATGAAACAAACAAACAAACAATACATTAGAGGTCACAACAGAGTGACCCCAGAGTGGTGGAGTGGCTCTCAGGTAGCCTGGGCTCAGCAGACACCACTCATTACAGGCGTGCATCATTCATTCATTCATTCATTCATTCATTCATTCATTCATGAATTCTGAGTGCCTACCATTTCTCAGGCACCAGGCTAGGTGCTATAGATAGAATAGAGATCACAACTAGATAAGGGGCTGAATAATAAATAAAAACAGACAAAAAGGACACGTAGAGAACTTGCCTTCTGTGTAATCAAGAAATGAGAGTTCTATTCTGGAGGCTGACCGTGTGTTCCATCACATGACTGTACTCTGCACTGTATGAGCATTCTCTTGTTGATGGATATTAAGGTTATTCCAAGTTTCTCATAATCAGGAACAGTTTTTGTTTGCATATTCCAGTGTGCAGAATAATTTTTTGACAAAAAATTGAGGTCACGCCATCCTGGGTAGATGCAGTAAGATAGCCCAGACTTGTGTATAAAGAGTTTGAAACAGCAATACAATGGAGGAGAGTCTCAGCGATTTCAGGAAATCCTCTTGCCCTCAGCTTACATTTTTGTTGGTTGAGTTGTAAAACAAGGGCATTTTGTTTGTGTTTTCACAATATCCGTGTAAACTTTAAATTGGCACTTCAAAGGAATACAGTCTCCAAAACAGTATTTTTACTCTTATTTTTAAAAAGGTTTATTTATTTTATGTATATGAGTACATTGTAGCTGTCTTCAGACGTATCAGAAGAGGTCACCGGATCCCATTACAGATGGTTGCTAGGGATTGAACTCAGGACCTCTGGAAGAGTAGTCAGAGCTCTTAACCTCTGAGCCATCTCTCCAGTCCTATTCTTATTTTTTTAATATGAGGTTCTCATACATGAGTACACCATATTTGCATTCTTCCCACCCTTCTCCCCTCTTCAATAGCTTCCATCAAATTCATAAGCTCTTTTATATTTGGTTCGCTCTCTCTCTCTCTCTCTCTCTCTCTCTCTCTCTCTCACACACACACACAAACACACACACAACCTATTTAATCTAGTAAGTGTTACCCTTATTTGCTTGTGTTTAGGGTTCATCCCTCAGTCTTAGAATTGAGGCAAAAAAGGAAAAGAGAAAAGGAAGGAAGGAAGGAAACGAAACTTTTAAACATCGATTTTCTCTCCTTCAACATTCATTGATGCCTGCAGCATTTCATCTAGGGGTAGGGTCTTATGAACTTTTCCTGCATCCATATTGGCTTGTCAGTTGATGTGTTTTTTGCAGGTCTGTCATAGACAGCCATAGTGCTAAGACTTTATTTATGGTAGTCACATCCCCATCCTGTTCAGAAGAAACATCTTGCAGTAGTTGTCCTGGTCTTCAGGTGCTTACAGTCTGTCTGCCCTGTTTTCTGAGATGTTTCTTGAGCTATAGGTGTTCTGTAGATACTCCATTTGGGGATGGGCATCTCCTGGTCACTTAGTCTCTGCAGACTGACTTGTTGTGGATCTAATAGACTCCATCTCCTGCAAAAGAATCCTCTTTGTTGAGGGGTGAGAATAGCACCTACTCATAAGGATATTTATTTAAATGGCAGTTGGAAACAAAGTTACTTTGATACTATTGTTTCCTCTAAGACCTATGACCTCTTCGCTCACAGGTTTGTGGCTAGGTTTATAGCTATACACAAGTTCCCACCAACTTATCAGGCTTCAGCTCCCATTAAGTGGCTGTTGGTTGCTTTTGAGTAACAGGTGCCACGATTGCACCAACGGGGGATTGCTGATAACTTTTCTCCCTTGGCAGATTTCTAGGCACCTTCCTTCCAACACTGAGAATTAGACTTCAGGGAAGAGACTTCCAGGTGGGAGGCAGCTTGTCTCCCCATGCCCTGTGACTGAAATTTGTGGTGTCTTCAGTAATAGGGTCTTACTGTTAGATTCTAGCAGGCAACCAAGAGTAATGAAAAGAGACTGTTGTTTCATTTTGGGTGTCTCTTGGACCTCTCCTGACCAACATCTTGAAGGGAATTAACCCTTGCCTGGCACTGGGTTTTTTTTAGGTAGTCTATGGCTTCTGGAGTGAGCTTTATCTTGAAATATAGAGTAACTGCATTATAATTCTATTGTTCACTATCTGTCTGTCTGTCTGTCTGCCTCTCTCTCATGTGTCTTAAAGGAAGCTTATAAAATAACATGTTTTCCTATGGCTTTTTCAAATATCCTTGGTGTTTTTTTTATTCTTTCTCCCACCTACTCCCTCTGAATTAACCTTCTCTCCTCTCTAATTAAGCCCCTCCCCCAAACTCCTTTTTCTTCCTTTGTTAGCACCTAAATCCTATTGGGCTCCACTTCCTCTTTCCCAATTGTACTTTCTACTTTGCTGGCTTCTACTCAAACTTACACTCAAACCTAAAACTTTGGGTCTAGGGTCCACAAATAAATGAGAACATAGAGAGTTTGTCTTTCTGGGTTTAGGTTACCTCTCTCTATATTATAATATATAATATTCTCTAGTGTCAGTCATTTACCTGTTAATTTCATTTTTCTTTACAGCTGAATAGAATTTTACTGTAACGGTGCACCACACTTTCATCACCCATTCATCAGTTGTTAGACATATAAACTATTTCTACTTCCACGTTGTGAATAGATTTATTAGCATGGCTGAGCAAGTATCTCAAGTCTAGGGTATCTAGTACTTTGGGCATATTCCAAGGACTAGTATAGTTGGGTTGCAGGGTAAATATATTTCTAGATTCTTGAGGAGTCTCCATATTGGGAGTTCTATTTTGCTAAACCAATATTTATTATTATTGATGTGTGTGTGTGTGTGTGTGTGTGTGTGTGTGTGTATGTATGTCTGTCTGTTTGTCTGTCTGACTGCATGTGACTACCAAAGTATGCATATGGAAGTCAGAGGATAACGTCTGTAGAGTTGGTTCTCTCCTTCCACCAAGCATCCCAGGGATCCTCAGGCTGGATCCTCCACTGAGCCGCCTCACTGGCCCTAAAACAACATTTTGTCTACAGGTTAATTGGAAGGATTTTGACTTGTGCAGCTAACTCTGATGCATGTGGACATGATTCAGTTTGGTAAGAGTTGGGGCTTCCTAGAGCTTGCCTGCTCAGACAGGTGCTGGGTCATGCCCCTTAGCCTAGAGCTTCACCTTATGCAGTGAAAAGCATAGATTTGAAGCGATCACTCAAGTGAATGAAAAAAACACAGAGAGGACCTGTTATTCTGTGGGACCATTTGGAGCTTCCAAACATCTGTAGAGATGTTTAGAAATGGCAGGAACTGGCCTGGAAGAAACAGAAGGAGAGGTGGTATCACAATTTCTGGAATTTACTGAGGTGAGCGTTTTATGCATCATAGCCACACTTAACACTGTGTTTGAAACTTCTCTTAACTACTTATGTGTCTGTTTCTTCACGTGAAAAATTATTTTTTAATTGAAATAAAGAAAAGGCATTTTTCTTTTTCAATTTCTCCAAGAATTGACAAATTTGTCTAGACAGTCTATGGACATGTGTAAGGGAAGATGGATCAGGAGGGGGCCACCAGTCTATGTGCAGCTTACTATCTACTGGAACAACAATATTTACATTATTTTCGTGGTAGAGCAGCATGTGTGTATTTCTCTTGTAAGAACATAGCCTGTCAATTCAGAAGGATGAGCGCATTGCTTTATTTTTCAACCATTGTTCTGTAATGTTCATTATAATATTTTGGTACCTGTGCTTACTGGAGTATGAAGTTCAATTTAAAAAATTTAAAAATGATCTCCTTGTACTAAGGTCAAGTCTAAGTGGTTGAAGGACCTCCACATAAAACCAGAGACACTGAAACTTATAGAGGAGAAAGTGGGGAAATGCCTCGATGATATGGGCACTGGGGAAAAATTCCTGAACAAAACAGCAAAGGCTTGTGCTGTAAGATCAAGAATTGACAAATGGGACCTCATAAAGTTGCAAAGCTNAAGACCCCTTCCGCTTCTTTGGGTACTTTCTCCAGCTCCTACCTTGGGAGTCCTGTGATCCAACTAATAGCTAACTGTGAGCATCCACTACTGTGTTTACCAGGCACTGGCATAGCCTCCCACACGACAGCCATATCAGGTCCCCTTCAGCATTATCTTGCTGGCATATGCTATAGTGTTTATTTTGGTGGCTGCTTATAGGAGGGATCCCTGGCAGCCGCCGTCACTGGTTGGTCCATCCTTTTGATTCCGCTTCACACATGATCTCTGTTTGTTATATTTAAGCTGTGCCGGGGGTTTCCTTTGCGGTCCTGCCCTGAGATGTTTGTGCTCTATCAGGTCATCCCAGAGTCAACTTCAGGTTTGTTTTTGGCGAGTGTGTTTTTTGTTTGTCTTCTGTCTCACTAGTTCTCCCCCCCCCCACTCCCACCCCCACCCCCTCCCCCGAGTGCTTTCCTTATCCTAACACATTGACATGGCTCTTTGCTACTGGTCCATCTCTTCTTTATAAATCAGTCCATTTCAAGGCTGAGGCATCTTCATTGTTTGGCTTTAAGTTTCTTGAAATGTCCATCATATTTCTCCTGCACTCTGTAGCTATCTGTCTTAACTTCTAGATATTTGAGAATCTAACTCCTGCTACCTTAGCATAGTTTCTGGATAGATGGTGCTTCATACAGGGATGGAGTTTGATCTCAGCCAGAATTTTTTTCATATCTCCTTGCTTTACAAATAGCATCTCCCCCCTGCCCCAAATGTATTTGCAGAAAACCACATGTCCTGTGGTTGTCAGACAGTGTTCTCTAGAAGCCCATTTGGTTAATAGTGTTTTTCAAATCCTTTATCTCCTTTCTGATCTTTATCAGTGGATTCTGTCAGCCCCTGGGCAAGACGCTGCTGTTGCTGTGGTTGTAGTTTTGTTTCATGTATGATCTCGGGCTTTGTGTTCTACATTAAGTTGGGTTATTAAATGTATATACATTTAAAATTGTTTATTTTTCTCACAATCAAATCTCTTGTTTTTATGAAGACAATGTCTACTCGTAGGAATAATTTTTGGCTCAAATTCCATTTTTGTTTTATCTTTTTATAGATATACAAATCTTTATTTTTAAATGACTCTGTAACAGCTGTTTAATCCTGTAACTATCTACACTATTAATACTTACATATGATTCTTTAAGCAAAGAACCCCAGGAATCATGTATCTGTTTATAAAAATTTCAAGAATGTGATTCTTACTGCTTTTGAAAAGAGTATTATTTTGAAGTCTAAAAGCCAAGTACAGAAGTTGAAAGGGAGCAAAAAATGTTAGCAATGGATTATTTACATTTTCTTCTTTTTGTTCACTGTAGCAGCTAATGTCCTTAATATGAAGAATTGTGAGTTTCGACGAGAAGGCATTTGATATTGCATATGCCAAATATATATACTTGAAATAATACAATATCTGATATCTTTTTTAAACTAATAGTTTCCTTGCCTTGAGCACACCTTGTGTGGACCGCTGTGCCTGGGAACTTGAATGAAGGCAGCCCAGACTGGGATAGATGGATAACCATGAGGTGGTTTCAGTTGTAAATGCAGACTCTGGAATTGACCCAGGGGACATTTGACCTATGCGACTTTTGTTTTGTTTTTATCTGAAATATAATACTGGATATAGGAACTGAGAAATTCTTCATTTGCTCCCCCAGTTCTTCTTCTTCTTCTTTTTTTTTTTTTAAATGCACACAGCTATGGAAACAGTCAATATAAGACTTTCTATTTTTTTCTCAAAGTGACTTATATTTTAATTTTTTTGTTCTGTTATCAGTTTTCCAAGATTTCAAAGGTGGGCTGTTCTTTCTTTTATGCTTTGTCTACCTTTGCAATGTTCTGTGCTGTGGATCCTTTGGCTTTGGAGTTCACTGAAGTCGCAAGGCCCCTTTGTATTAGGTCTGGATAGTGTTGATGCCTTGGCTGGGTGGTGGCCTCTCTTCTGCAGCCCACAGTTTTCACACAGTAGGGGACTGCATCTCCAGCATGAATTTCTGGGGCTGTGTTGTATCTGGGTACAAGGCTGGCAAGAATGGTAGGAAAGAGCACAGAGAGGGAGCTAAGTGTGTCACATGACCACAGTAGGTAAATTCAAACCCTGACTCTGCCTCCTTGGCCCAACAGCCTATTTCCTAAATTCATAGTTAACCCTTCACTTCTACCTTGCTGTTTCTTTATATTTTATGTACATGTTGAAAACAGTATGCAGTAGGGAGATTATGTGTGTGTGTGTATATATATATATATATATATATATATATATATATATATATATATATAAATTTTATTTATTTTATGTATATGAGTACACTGTAGCTGTCTTCAGATGCACCAAATGAAGAGGACATCAGATCGCATATCAGATGGTTGTGAGCCACCATGTGGTTGCTGGGAATCGAACTCAGGACCCCTGGAAGAGCAGTCAGTGCTCTTAACCCCTGAGCCATCTCTCACATTTTCTTTGATGGAGGCTTTATTGGCTCATAGTCATTGTAAGAGCTGGTACTTTTGTGATTTTCCCCACTAGGGAATGATTTGTTGTGGAAAAGAAGCTAGCTTTGACTTTTGACTTCAGCACCCTCCTGTATCAGCTTCCCTTGTGGGTTTAGAGTTCATGGCATGCACCACCATGCTCCATGCAGGAATGTTTTATGAAATGTATTTTCTATGCCAATTTCATGTCTGTTTCTCCTTCCTTATGTTTATTGTTATAATCTTGTTTCTTCTGATTATCTTGGATGTCTTATGTTCTCTTTATAATTTTCAGGAGTTACTTTGGAAATCATGACATGAAGGTTTAAATGATAAGACTCAAAGTTAGGGACTTAAACTTTCTTCCTAGTAGTGTGAGAGCTTTCTAGCTCTATGTATTATAACACTGCCTAAAAGTATTGTTACAACCTAATCAAATGCCTTTTGTTTCTAATCCTGTTAGGAGCACTGTCACTTCTTACACAATCAATGCTCATATATCTCCACCAATTTTCATCTCATATATTTGCTTGCTGTGTATAGATTTCTGGGTTGTAGCCTTTTCCTTTAAGGGGTTTGAAAAGGCCTTCAACTGTCATATTCAGAAGTTAGCTTCAAGTCCAAGGAATATCATTATTATTATTATCATTAATATCTTCTTTTACTGCCAGTATGATTTATTATTTTTTTCAAACTATCTTAATTAAAAAAAAAAAAAAANTTTTTTTTTTTTTTTTTTTTTTTTTTTTTTTGAGAAAAAACTTAAGTTGGGTGAGAAGGATGGGAGGATCTGGAAGGACTTGGAGGAAAGAAAAAATAGGATCAAAATATACTTAAAATTAAAATAGTTTTATATAATTAAATAAATATTTAAAAAGGTGTTTTTCCTTCAGACCTCTTTTTATCTTGGCCACTGGCGCTGGAAGCCGCTGCCCACTCAGAGGGAAGCTCTTTTTCCTCAAGTGGGTTCTTCCAGAGGCATGTCTCTTAGTCAACTCAAGATCCAATCAAGTTGACAACAAGATCAGCTATCATCCTGTCTCAAAAGAAAATTTTTTTTGGAAAGCTCCAGATGCCTGTATGCTGGAGTCTGTTTGGACATTTTCAGCCGACTTGAGTGAATACTGTAATGTCATAGTAAGGGCATGTTTAATTCTGTAAGAAATTTCTGGAGTCAGGGCTGGGTAATGTAGCGCAGTGGCAGATCATTTGTCTAGCATGTGAGAGGCTCTGGATTTAATCCCCAGTGCTAGCAAAACAACAAACCAAATCAGACCAACTGGTCAACCTTATATCAGTGCTGGCGTGGCTTTCCCTTCTTCCTAGCTTTGAATTCCCAGTGACCACCACTGAGAGTCCCCATTATTCTGCACTCAGCAGTTAGTGGTGCTGGTACTTTGATTTGGCCTCACAGATAAGGGCATCTAGATGCCGGTTTTGTTTCCTTTTCCCCATGATGCATGGTGGAGATCTTTTCCTGTGCTTACCTGCCATCTTTCCATCTTCTCTGGGGAAGTGCCTGTTGGGAATTTTGGTCCATTTTCAAATCAAGTTGTTTGTGTCAAGGGATGGAGGGAGTGTAGAAATAATGAGTTTCTAAGGATTACTTGTGGAGGTAAATGAGTGACAGGCCCAGAGATATTCCTACAAATGATACAGGATCTCTGCTTACCAGAGATGTTCCTACAAGTGAGAAAGGATCTCTGCTCAGGCCAGTCTCACTCTTTATCTTCCTTGAGTGATGGGGACCCTGAACCATGATGACTTCCTGTTATCCCTGAGTCAAATCCCATTGAGGACTTTTCAGTCAAATGGCCACTAGGTCCTCTTGCTAAAGCCAATCTGGGAAGATACCACAGCCTAATTCTTAGGCCAAAGTTTGACCCATAGCTTCTGACAAAGTGAGACCGAAGCGTATGCTCCCTTGCTTCCAGCTCAGATGTGTGGGCCTCAGACAATTGCTTGTGCTCCATCTCACCCCTGAGATACAGGAACCAAGTCCTCATGCCTCCTTTTGTCAGTGCATTAGCCAAGGCCCCCAGAGTCTCCTCGTTAGGGCTGGCGGTCTGTCTCAAAGTGCTTCTGTAGCTCCTGGGGCTGCTCACAGCTGAACCCAGAGTTGCTATCCACGCAGGACAAACTCGGAGTTGTCTCCATCTCAGTCACTTCCATCATGGCTGCAGCTCACTTGAGTTCTGTTCTTCATTTTCATAAATGGAGATTCTTAACACTCTAGGCATGGTCTCTCTTAAATGGTTAGAAACTCTCTGAATACCTGAATCTTAAGTTTTCATTAAAGAGAAGCTCAGCCTTCCTGAGTCTAATTTGGATTTGTGGCTTGAGACTTGAGTGCACAGACTCTTTTATTTTCTGCACCTCGGTATCATCCGCATGTGCTTTGGCATTTTTCAGCTCCCTGCCCCTTTTAGTGTTGACTATATTAATCCTTTTTTTTTTTTAAATAAAGGATTTACTTATTTGTGTATATGAATGTTTTAATTGCATGTACGTATGTATGTGTACCATGTGTTCATGGAAGTCAGAAGAATGTGTTGGCTCTTTTTGGAACTGGAATTACAGATGGTCGTAAGCTGCCATGCATTTGCTGGGAATTGAACTCAGGTCCTCCGCAACAGTGACCATTACTTACTCTTAACAGCGGAGCCATCCCACTAGCTCTTTGACTATGGTGATTTTCTAAAAAATTAATTGCTTTATCTATGTTTTGTCTGCTGGTGTAAGTTATAGGAGACCGTGTTTTGGGAGATGCCAGGGTGTTTAGGTGAACCTCTAGGTCAGTTCTTCCCAAGTGGATGTAGCACCCTATTAGCTCACGAGGAAATGTACCCAAAGGTGATAAGCTGAAACTTCAGGGAGTCAGGAAACCCCAAATTCCAAATGTCTGTGAGAGCTTGGTTTATCCTCAAATTCCTAAATTCTCTATAGGAGCTCAGGTGGCTCTCTCATGATGGGCAGTCCCGGATGGCTTCTCCTGGGGGAAGGAAATGTTTCGCTGCTGGCTGGGGGCATCAGATGCAGCCCAAATGGACAGTCAGAGAATGGCTGCCAAGTTCTTGCCCTACCGACAGATCCAGACAACTCTAGGAAAGTGGCCATCTTAGTTGAAATTCTGTGACTCCCAAAGAGAGATGGATAGATCTGTGAGGATTCTCTCTGGTCTAAACTTTCCTCTTCTCCCCCAACCCAAGCTCCTTCTTATGGCTCACACTAAAACTGGGGAAAGGGGAGGAGAGGAGGGAGGAGGAGACAGAGAGAGAGAGAGAGAGAGAGAGAGAGAGAGAGAGAGAGAGAGAGAGAGAGAGAGAGGGCACATACTCACTTATCAAGGGGTTTAGACCACGGCTGATTGTGAAATATTCCTAACCTTGCATTTTCACATCTGATGCACAGCAGTAAGATGCTAATGCCTTCCTTAGTTTAGGGGGAAAAATTCTTTCACCCATCTCTTCTAGTCGGAGATTAGGAGAGAGGCTTAAAGAAGATTTAAAAAAAAAAAGGAGAAGAAGAAGGAGGGGAAAAAAAAAAACCCTTAACTTCTGAGCAGCGGAAAAAATGGTTTGTGATTCAGGGGCTCCGGGCAATTCATCATGGAAATTGGGTTTCTTAGCAGACATCGTGTGAATCCGCTCGTCCCTGTCAACTTTTTAATACATTACATTGAGAATGTAAATCGTGGTAGTGAGGGGGGTGAGCAGGAAAAAAAAAAAAAACAGAGCAAGAGAAAAGAGAAAGCTTCCTCATTTTGGATTTAGAAGGGAGGATGCGTGAGGCCTGTAATTCATATTAACTAAATAATAATAATAAAAAACCCTGTATAAATATATAGATATGCAGGCATACTCTGGAGCAGAAGTGGAGAGGAGTGAGGGAGACAGAGGGAAATTGAAATCGTGTTATCCTTTGAAGGGCCTCTAATGGCTGCTTCTTATAATTTATTTCTTTTAGTTTTTATCTTTTTAGATTTTCTTTTTTCTTTCTTTTCTTTTCTTTTTTTTAATACTATATAAATTAAATTATCCCTTTATGTTGCCCTGAATCATTCTACCAAAGGCAGGGTGGGGAGCAGGACAAAGCCAAGAATTCCATAACTTGAGGATTAAAAAAAAAAAAAGAGTTATAATTAAATAATTAAATTAAATAAGGAATATTGGTGAGAGAGCCGGAGTTTTTGCACAGCTTTTGCCACAGCAGGACTGAGCAGATCCTTTGGCTGGCTTCCTTGCTACACAAGTGTCTCTCAGCTTCAGTCATCGCTTCTATAATGCATCATTCTCTCTACCTCAGGGGTCTATGTCAAACCATGCTGGCTGGGGATCAGATTAGTAAGACATTGATTTTTGGCTCTAGAATGTGCTATCTGTGTTTAAATATTTATTTAAATATATTTTTTATGAGTATGTGTGAGTATCTGCAGAGGCCAGAAGAAAGTGTCAGATCCTGAAGTTGTATTTATAGGTAGTTGAGAGAGGCCCAGTGTGGGTGCTGGGAACTGACCTTGGGTCTTCTGCAAGAGCAACAAGTTGGCTTACCTGCTGAGCCAGCTCTTCTGCCCCATTAAACCAACTCTCTTATGACAAAACATGCAATCATTTTGTCTCCTTTGATGGTTTTCTCATCAAAATCCATTGCAGAACTCCCCCAGCATTCTTTTCTCTGTTTTCCTGGGTAGCTTCAGTATAGCACACTTCCTTAGTGGGTGCAAACATTGGCATGGGTTGGACACCACAAAAGCCAGGACTGGGTAGGTCTTCTACGGTTACTTTCTTGATTGGCATTCTTGTCAAGGGGAAAAGATGAGAGGGAGGAGGTAGACTGGCGATAGCAGTGTCTTCCTGTCTCTCAGCAGCCAGTTCTGTCTCACACACAGCCTCATTCATCCACTGTTAAGCTTGCAGTATGCTCAGCTCTTAGAAGCTCTACTGAGTTGAAGATTTCTCATTTACTGCTTGGAACAGTTAGGTGTGAGCGTGGCCAGGCTTGGAGATGGGAGTGTGGGTGGGTTCAGAGTCTTGCTTTTGCTTTTAGCTTGCACTCATGGTCAACTGAAGGTCCCTTATCCCCTGCCACTGAAGAAAAGGAACAGAAGAAATTTGAAAAAGTTATCCCTGGGAACTGTGAGTCCCATGGAGTAATGCTTTTAGGCAGCTGTGGAGAGGGCAAGGGGCACTTCCTTCATGTGTGTTTGGAGATCATTATGGAATGACACAAAAACTTGGCATCTCTATTCTTACACAGGTGGGATATACTGGTGTTTGAATTTACTCTAGAACGTACTTTCATAATTTAAAATAGTTGGAGATAACTGAATATTGAAAACCGGAAGCCCCCCCCCCCCCATCTCTTCCTCCCCTTCCATTCTTGAAAATCATTTTCTGTTGTGGATGGGTTTGGTGCTGTTCTTGTGAACCAATCCCCTAATGAATGAAGGAGCCAATCACTAGGTGAGTAGGAGGGACTTCCGGGTTGGATGGAGGAAGACAGGAAGCAGGAGAGAGTTAGGATTTTTTGGAGAAGGATAACAGGAGGACAAGATATAATTACCAGTGTCAACCGGTTTCAATGGCAGATCCCTCAGGATTTGCCACCCGAGGAGTTAGACTTAATAAGGCTTACAAGTTTAGGATTTCAGTTGTTGTGTCCAGCAATTGAGTTTCTGTTGCTTCTGAACTAAGTTCGTGCTGTGTTTTCCTTTACGTGGCTGCTCCTCTGGGTTCAAAAGAGAAAGGTACAGCGGCATTCTAAGCATGGGGCTGGTCTGGTAGTGAGCTGCCAGTGGGAATTTAGGGAGCGGGATGGAGACATTTCAGGAGCTCTGGGCCAGAGAGTCTCCATGAGTAAAAACAAGTTGGCCATTGCCCTCCAGTACATGGCTGGGCAGGCCACCAGGGCAGAGGCATAAGCGCGGGAACATGCTGGTTTCTTTTTAAGATTTCCCGCAACAGTTTTCTGGACAATTTCCTCTATCAGGTTCAGCTCTGTGGTTGTGTTCTGTCTCATGCGCAGTCTCACGTGTTACCCACTCCTTTCTGTCTGATAGTTGAAAGACTTAGCTTTCTTCCCTTTTCCCCATGTCTCTGCCCATCACCTTCCCAAAGTGGTGACATCATCATAGTGTCCAAGATATAATGACTATGCAGACACTATTCTCAGCTGAGCAGGGAAGGGAACCAGGGTCGCCTTTTGTTCTTCTGACATAAGTGACTGCATCTTCTTCCATTCCCTTATGGCCCCAGTCTATCAGCTCCTAGCCCTTCCATGTGCTCTAGCACACAAGGAGGTGCTGACTGATTTTTTTTCCTGTGTTCCTCTCCCTTTCCTCCTCTATGTGTGTTTTGTGGGATCTTGATGCACTGGGCTAAGGCTCATTCACTTATTTGTCTCACGGTCCCATGATCAGAGGGTCAAACAGCCCTATGAGGCAGCTGCTCAGTCTTTGGGAGGTGTCACTTTTCTGAAGAGACTATCTTTCTATATTCTACTAGAACACCTGCATTGCTGACTGCCTCGGAGAGAGGCCAGGGAAGGGCCTGGGTTTCCCACAGTCAGTCTATAGGCCTCTGCTTACTCTGATGTTTGCAGCTGCTCTCTTGACCCTCCAATCTCGGGGCATAAGCCTCCATCCCTGTCTTCCTCAGAGAGTGAATCTTCTGTTTCCTGTAGAGGTGGGGGGGGGGGGCAGAATTGCTGCCTGGCTGTCTAGGATGGGTTTGCTGTCACCTGGAAGACTTAACTCTGGAGATCTCCAATCTTTCTCTGGTTGTGTTGTAACATGAAAATAGGCTGGTTGCAAGCCCTGTGGACATCACCACTGGGCTCACCCACCATTCTCACTTCCATCATCAGAGGGTCAACCAGCTCCACCTCTCAACTCAGCTTCCAGATCACCATGTGTGTTTATCTTAGCAGAGTGTGGCTCCTTTCCTCCTAGGTTGCTGCATTTAGATTGCCTCCAGGATGATGGATGAAGAAGACCCTGAGGATGGGAACCTAGGTTGTCAGCTTAAGGAACTCTCCCGGACCTCTGAGGGAAGCAAGTCAGGCATGGTGGTACCTCACCCTCTTGTGCTTCAGAGTGAAGGTTTAATGCTAGAGTCACCTGGCAGAAATCCCATTCTGATGGATCAGCTGAAGAGCTTGGCAGATACGGGGCCATTTCCTGATGTATCTGTCTGCTCACTGGTGTGATTTCTCCAAGGTCCAGCCAAGAGATGCTATTCAAACCCAAACCCTGACATTGGTGATCTTTATATTATCACAAATGATTCAAAGCTTCATATGAAAAAAATTGATTCCAGCAAATTTTCAGGCCAAGAACACTGTGAACAACTCCCCTTCCTTGCCAACTCTGATGGGAAAGTGAGTGGGGCAGGGAAGGAGTTGGCAGGAAGAAAGCAAGAGACTTTGGACGCTCCCAGCAGCAGCCATCCACACTGGCATCTTGACTTCATAAGCCCCCATTGCAGCATAAATTATCTCAGGTTCAGCTTGTCAGTTTGGATAATCTTGGCCCCGGAATGGATTCAGGGGGTCTTAAGTGATCTGGTTTGCTCTTCACAGAGTCTGAATTTGAAGATAATTGCCAGAGCTCTTTTGGCTGTGTAAACTTATCAATTGCCTTTTGAAAAGTCGGCACTAAAATAAACGTTCCTGTGAGCAAAACCCATTACAAACCTTAAATTCAGGAACATAAACACATTTCAGTGCTTGGGGGAGAGGACCTTGAGATTTCATCATCAGCAGCACGTCTGAGAGCTTGGACGAGCCTGGTGATATGTTAGGAGCCTCCCTGGAGAGCTGAGCCTCCTGCCCAAGCTGGGCATTGACAGCGTGGCTTCAGCTGGGTATCATACTTTAGGAGGCTTTGGGCTGATACCCTATGGTTATCTCCCATGTGTCCTACCCCATGAAGTCCACAGGGCAGAGATGCAGTGGTCCCATGTGCTAGCTTGAGGCTGGCCCGATCCTATCTCCTGCCTCAGTATTCATCCACATCCAGTCCTTTCTTGTGTTATTTTGCCTCATCCTCTTTGGAAGGGACTTTCTCTGGCAGCAGCAGTGCAGGCTGAGACGATCAGTGTGGTAGCAGATGGCACTGGGTGGTGGCTGAAAACATTGGAGCCTTGATTCCTGCTGTTTACCTCAAACCACTCATCTGCTCCAGGGCTGAGTCCCCAACACCCCTCAGAAAAAAAACAAAAATTTTGCTTCATTTGTTTTTATTTTGTTTTTTTAAACTTTACTATAAAAATTGCAAATAAAAACATCACACAATGAAATTAACCAGATCCAAAGACTATAACTCAATGAACTTTTGTACAGTTGGAGAAGCCATTCGGAACAGAAGCTTCATGTTGGTTTTTATTCTTTTATTATCAAATACATTTTATGTACTTACCCATCATCAGAAACAAAAAGTCCATGAGAGTTAGAACTAGAAAAACAATTAGTTTTAAATCACATTTCATAGCTCCTATTCATTACCTATATTTTCTTTCTTTATCCCCTAATCTTTAGCCTTTTTTGGTTTCTTTTCTGTGTTAAACTGTACCCACATATGTAATATGCTATATTACACACACACACACACACACACACACACACACACACATTTATATATACCAGATTTCACATTCCACTTAGGAGGGGGAACATGTATTTGCTTTTCTTTCTAAGATTATGTGACCTCACTTCATATTATACATACATATATATATATATATATATATATATATATATATATATATATATATATATATATATTTATATATATATGCTTATATAAAGTATAAATTTATATATGTACCAAGTTTTTGGGAAAAATTTCAGAAGGCTGTTAACACTCTTTAGTCCCTGGGAATTTTTTTAAAAATAAGCTTTATAACTGTAATTATCTTACAAGTAGAAAATTATCTCGAGGCAGGAGAAACTAGATCTCTGACTAAAATTTGGCTCATTAAGACTCAGGCTTAGAATACATGCATTAGAATTTTTTGAAATCAACTTACCTCATTGCAAAGTTCTGTCATTTGGCCCTGTTCCTCCTCCTTGTGGGCAATGAACAGTTCTTCCCATTTTTTCCTGTTTTAGTTTTGAGACCATGTTTTCCATGCAGCCTGGGCTGTCCTTTGTGCTGGGATTATGGACACTCACCACCATACTTAGCCTGCAGTGGGTAAAGTCTTATATCCACTAAGAATAATTCAATTTATTCAGTGTGAGGACGGCCCATACAGTTTTCTCTCATGATTTTCTTTGAAAGGAGAGGATGTATTTGCCGTGTTCTCTGTTCCTCCATCCCCAGCCTGCCTAGGAGAAGCTGACACAGACCCCCTGACATGTCTTTTACTCCAAGCAATGGCTAATTTACCCTTGTGGTTCTCTTCATGGTAATTCTCCATCTTTCTTCCAAAATACTCTAGAAAGATACTCTGGCCTCCAAAAGGACATTCCTGCAATGCCCCTGCTTGTTGGCTCAACTCTGAGCTAGAACAGCGAGGAGGTCATAGCAACAGGAATGGGAATTGACAAGCAGGGCCATCTGGGTCACTAGTGCCATGACTGAAATTCAGTGTGATAGGAACCCTCACAAGCTTCCCAGCAGGGAATGCTGGACCCTCATTTGTCCTGTGGCTTACCATGCTGAGTACCATGGGTGCTTTGCTGAGAAATGAGCAGGAAACCACCCACTTGCCTGCTAGACATATTCCCTTGACTACCCCTCAGGTGTCTAAATGTCATCAAATTTCAAGAGGGTTGCTCTCTGAACGTCTGTTCTGCATGGGAGCTGAGGTGGGGGATTGCTGTCACTTGAGTTTCTTAGGATGAGCCCTGGGTTCCTTCTTCTCCACTAATCCCTAAGTTTAGCCAGCAGGATGGCACCGATTCTCCTTCCTGGCCATCACTCTGTTCCATTATTCTGTTCTCTTGGTGATTGCCTTGGCTCTCTCTATTCATAGGACCGTGTCAGAAGTCACGGATCTCATTTTTCTATTTCCCATCCCAGACCTCCTACCACCCCAATCTCTTCTCCATTGTATTTCCCTGAACCATCTTTGTATACTCACAATAGCTGAGCTTTCCTGACTCACACTAGATAAGCCCCACCCATGGGATGATGAAGCCCGATTTGTATAATGTCACATCTTCCCACAATGAACGACAGAACATTTACAGCAAGTTTTATGGCCAGAAGATTTTTATCATAGACAGCTGATCCAGTCTTTCCAAAGGTCTTTCCAGTGAGCATCTGGTCAACCCCACTTCCACCCTCCCTGCTCCCTGCTGACTCAGACATTGCTGTGATGATACACCATGGCCAAGGCAATTATTATGAAAGAAAGCATTTGACTGGGGCTGGCTTACAGTTTCAGAGGTGAGGTTAGTGCATTGCTATCATGGCAGGGAGCATGGTGGCAGGCAGATGTCATGCTGGAGACGTAGCTGAGTTCTACCTCTGGATCTGTAGGCAGCAGGAAGAGAGATACTAGGCCTGACTTGGGCTTTTGAAACCTCAAAGCCCACCCTTAGTAACATACTTCCTCCTCCAAGGCCACACTTCCTAATCCTTCTCAAGCAGTGCCACTCCTGATGATTAAGCATTCAAATAGATGAGCCTATGGGGGCCATTCTTATTCAGATCGCCACATCCACTATAACCTGTTTAGCACATACAACCCAACTTAATAGAAAGAAGACTGTAACATCTGCTCCTTTCTCATCTCCTCAGTCCCTGTTCCCAACTCCAGAGGGTGATGTTTCTGGAATCTTAGCATATTTTCCTATTTTTAAAAGAATTTCTGGGGCTTGAGAGATGGCTCAGCAGTTAAGCGCACTAGGTGCTCTTCCAGACGACCTGAGTTCAATTCCCAGCACCCCACATGGCAGTTCATAACTAACGGTAGCTCCAGTCCCAGGGGATCCAATACCCTTATACAGACATATATGCAGGCAAAACAACAAATATACAAAAAATTTTAAAAATTTGCAGATAAGACATAAAATTTGTTTTAAAAACAGTTTTCTTCTGTTTTGGAGAAAAGGAACAAAATACAAGTTGGCCATCTGTCTGCCCCATCATGCCCCATCGTGCCCCATCATGCCCCATCGTGCCCCATCGTGCCCCATCGTGCCCCATCGTGCCCCATCCTGCCCCATCCTGCCCCATCCTGCCCCATCCTGCCCTTTACTTTCTCTCCACATATCAGAACTTAGTAAGGCATTTACATCTTCAGGGACAAGCCAGAACTCTGAGCCTCTATTTTGTGATACCTTCTCCTTGCCTTGTTCTTTAGAATGTCCCTCTGATGTCCTCTCATGTGGAAAGTCATCCACTTGCCAGCTCACTGAAGGCTTGGTGCATGTGTCCTGTGCACTAGTGAGTTCACAAGCTGTGAGAGGACAGGAGTGCTGTGGTTCTCACCTGGGTCCTCTGTTCTAGATGCAAGTCAGGCTATAGAAGATGGAATGATCCTAATGATGACCCAGACAGTAGGTGTCAGCTCACATAGGCGTTCCTGTCTCCAAAAGGGCTTAAGTGATTTTGTGCTTTAAAATCTTGAGCTATGTCACCATGGAAAAGAACACATAATTTTTTTCCAGTGTAAAATATCTCATCATGCAGAACTAAAAAGCCAAAGTGCCTAGTTGGTGTCATGAGGAGGGACAGGTAACAGCTGGTCTCAGTGAGGCCAATTCACTTTGCCTAGTCCTGTGTTGGCTGTGAAGGCTTGGATTCATTCCTTTAGATAAGGAAACGGTTTCAAAACATTGGGATATGTGCCACAATTATATATGTTTGTCATTTCTTAGACTGTATAAAAGAAAACAAAATTAAGAGTCAAGGTCTATCAATGTTGAGGTTGAGGAGGCTTCCCTCCCCTATTCTTTTTGCCTTAGGGTTAAGATGCACACTCCAAAATGGCGTTGATAAAGAAAATCAGGTGTCAGACATTTTGGGGTACATGATCTTCATTCCTTCTAATTTGCTGCTAAGTATGGACTAAAGCCATTAATAACTGTGGATGTGAACAACTTCTGGCTCCATTAAAGACGTCTCTATCTGGGAGAAGAAATTTTGGGGACAGCGTAATTCTCAGTAGCCTCTTTGCAGATTTCTCATCTCCCCAAATTATTCATGCTTTTAGCTTCCTTCTCAAATCCATTGCCTTACTCAGGTTCAGCCTCATAATTTGTGAAGCCCTGTGCAAAAATTATTAAGAACTTCTAGATAGTCACAGCCAAGCATTAAATGAAACATGGGTCCCTTCTGAGTGCTGGGTACGTACTGCGTGTCAGTCAACTCGAGCTGTGTGCCCATGAAGCTGGCTCTGCCTTCTTCACTCATATCACACATTCAGTGAAGGAATTCTCCACTCCAGGCTCTGTGCTCAGCCTCGGAGATAAAGATTTCTAGTAAGAGTAGACATATATTGGTATGTCTACTATTACTAGAAATAGTAGTAATATATATTGGTAATGACAGTGAAGACAAAGCTAGCACTTAGATGCTAGTGACTGCACTATGTGTGACATATGAATCATCTCTATTATTCTTCAGGCTGTTCTAAAATGGGGAGACTTGTTTCAGACAGCCTTATCTCATTCAACGCTAGTAATAACGTGGCAATGGAGTTGGGTTAAGAAACCATGATTGTCTGTCTTCTGAGGTTTTGGCTGTTGTTAAGTTTGTATACACTTTTGTTCTTCACAAGAGTATTCCTCCCACTCTGGTTCCCTGAGTTTCTCTACAGACCTCTTTATAATTACCCTCCTCTCCTATCCCCACAAAGTTTCTTCCCAGCATCCTCTGTGAGCCCATACTATCTCAGCTCATGGCTCCCTCTGTTCCCCTCCCAGATGGTGTGGTGACTAATCTTGGTTGTCAACTTGACCATATCTAGAATGTACTACAATTCAGAAATAGAGGCCACACCTGTGCATCGGATCTTGAGGCTGGAAGATGCATACATGCCTTTTATCTAGATCCTGAGGCACACCTTTAATCTGGGCCATACCTTCTGCTGGAGGTCTGTATATGGACAATGAGGAAGAAATGGGTTTGTTTGGTCTTTGCCTGTTGGCACTCACGTTGCCAGCACATTCATTGGAGCCTACTTCTTTGGGATTCCAGCATAAAGACCAGCTGAAACACCCAGCCTCAAGGGACCAAGCAACTACTAGATTCTTGGACTTTCCATTCATAGTTGGCTGTTGTTGGGTTAGTTGGACTGCAGTCTGTAAGTGAATAAATTCTATACACACACACACACACACACACACACATACACACACAAAGAAGCTGAGAAGAAAACAACTCTCCCTGAAGAATAGCACGAAGTATGGAATTTTCACACTTTGGCAATGTGATGGTTTTCCTGATGGTTTTATATTTTTGTTGTTGTCGTTTTTTGTTTTTGTTTTGTTTTGTTTGGTTTGTTTTGGTTTTTGCTTCTGCCTATTGAAGGAAAATGAAGGAGAGGAAACTAGACAGAAAATGCTCCCTGAATCCTCCAAAGGTCCTTTCTCACCAAGAAAGAAGACAGGTATAGAGACATCCCCAGCAATTTTAGGACAAGGTTCAGGAGGGCTTCTAATACAAATTTATTTGAATCCTTCGGAAGGTTTCCTTAGCTTTAATGGGACTTGCCTTTGAGATGAAATACAGGGTGATTTAGAAAGGGCCCACGATAATTCAGTTTGTCTATATAACAATGTTTTGGCCAACAAGGGACTGCATATAGCACAGTGGTTCCATGTAATTGTAAAGGAGGTGGAAAAAACCCTATGACTTAGTGATACTATATAGCCCTTGTGATGATGTTTCTCCTGTGTTGTGGTACTGGTGTAAACACAATGCTACACTGTCGATCATAAAAGCATAGTGCAGACATATATGTGGAACATAATACTTGATATAATAATGTTATCAGGTTACATATTTACTTCACTGTACTTATATGTACAGTTATTAATATACTTGTAGTTTTTTAAATGTTAGGGAAATATGTTCTTGAGCATGTCTTTCAGGAGACATTCTTGAAGAAGGTATAATAGTAGAACTGAACCCTTGCTGGATGTTTGGACACTGAAGACTTTCCAGGGGCACAGGACATAGAGGCGCAGGGCAACAGTGTTGGTGACCTTGGTGTCCTTGGAGCTCTGGGCCTAAGCTAATTTTGTTTATTTGAACTTCTAACAAAATGCTCAAAAGTAAAATAAAGAGATTTAAGCTAGGTCAAGTCATATCGCCTAGCTGTAATAAGCCATATCTCCTCAGAAAGCACTTCTTGGCTTGTAGCAAATTGCTTGTTCTCTGCAGATATGGTCTTCTCACTGCAACTTGCTTGCTTTTACAAGACACTCTTGTGATGTGCAGCCTGGCGTGCAAGAGCCCTCAGATTAAGTACAATGTTCTCTGCATGTCTGCTTTGGCCTATGTTCTAAACTGGTTCCTCTGTCTGACCACTCATGGCTCTGATTTGCTGCCTGTTCTGAAATCTGGGCTCTGATTGCCCTTCTGTCTTTGTTGGGCATACCTGGTGCTGGTGAGGTGGAATTTTTCTCTTTTGTTCAACTTTGCATAAGCCAGGGTCTCTTGGGGAAAAGGAGCTTTAATTGAGAAAATGCTTCCATCAGATTAACCTGTAGGCAAGTCTGCGAGGTATTTTCTTGATTAGTGATTAATGTTGGAGACACTGCTTCACTCATAAAATTATTCAAAATCTTGCATAAAATAATTTTCAGGCTATGTGTTTAAGGTACAGGGCAAATAAATGAGTTTCCTGTTCAGATTTGGGCCTCATCTCTGCAAGCCCAGGATTTATATGTACGTATTCAAAAATCTGAAAAAAAAAATCAATCAAAATCTGAAATCCTTCAGTATTTCAAGCATTTTGGATAATACCCAACTTACGTCATTCAATCAAAAGGAAGAACTTAAGAAACCTCATGAAACCACGGGGGGGGGGGGGAACCAGCTGGCTATCTTACCTTTCATAAGTAAATTAACTTTAAGTTCTGGAGTGTTGCTCAGGCTGAGTGAGTGACATGTCTGAGAGGGGCACAGGGCGGGAAGACCACAGATTCTCTGAGAAGTGTTGTGTTTACACATAAGCCCGAGACTGGGGCCATGTTTGTCCTGATTTCACCTTAAGACTTAGGAATACAGTGAAGTTGCTGGCTGTCTCCATCAGGTCAATTTGACTCTGTGAAGCTCTACCATGGTGGCTAATGTCTTTCCATTCTATTACCTGCACACCACAGTACCCATTCTCTGTGTGTATCTGGGTAAGTGAGTTTTCTCTGTGGTTCCAGGGTTTTTCCCCTCCTTTGCAGACTCAGACCTGAGAGTTGGGCTCAGGAGCCTCTCCTTGAGCGTATTGGTCACATTGCTTGCTCCCGGCTATATCAGTTCTAATGCCTATGACACATTGCTGTCTGATAATGATGGTGATCAGAATGTGGGGGCTCTGTGGGGAGACAGGAGGACCTGGATTGGAGGAAGAATAGCGGCAGACATGACGCCGCAGGAATAGTTTCTCAGGGAGAGAGACTGGGTCTGGCATGTGCTTTTGTAACCCTAAAGCCCACCCCTCAACACTTCCTCCAACAAGGCCACACCTCCTGATCCTCTTAAACAGTTCCACTTTCTGGTGACTAAGGATTCAAATAGACTAGCCTGTGGAGGCCATTCTTATTCAAACCACCACACTGTTCAAAAACACAGCGGTGGATATTTCACAGACCATGTGCTTTACCAACAATGTTCTTAAGAAATCTCAGTTATTTCTTTCATGTTCCCCCAAATTCTTACATCTTCTGATTATTGGTCAACTCCAAAGCCCCTCATCTATTTTAAAAAGTGATTTTTATTCTTCAAGTGTTTCATATATTTCTGCAATGTATACTGATGATATCTATCCACTACTCCCCCCAATTCCACCTAAAGTCCCCATTGAGTCTCCCCAACTTTATTGATTTTAAATTAAAAAAATGCTACTAACTCACTGAGTCTAGCCAGTACTGTTCATGTGCACGTGGAGCATACAGTGGGACATGAGCATCCAACCAATGAGCTCATTCCCTCTTTCATCAGACACTGACTGCCAGGAGCTCCTCATACAGGGGTGGGGCTCCAGGGACTTTGCACATCCATGCTGGACTTTTGACTGGCTTGATTCTTGAGCAGGCCTTGTGCAGGTAACCACAGGTGCTGTTTCTCCAGGCCTTCTGCTTCAGTTCCGGCCTCCAGGTTTTAGCCCCATGTTAGCTCCTGCTCTGACTTCCTTCAGTGATAGCTTGTGTTACCTGGAATTGTAAGATGACATAAACCCTTTCCTTTCCAAGTTGCTTTGGGTCATGGTCTTTATCACAGCGATACAAACTTAGTTAAGACAAAATTGGTATCATGATGTGGATTTTGCTGTGGCAGACTTAACCATGTGTGATGGGGTAGTGGTATTTGAAGTTTGGGCTGGGAAAGCTGCTGTGTACTCAGAGCTCAGTGGGCTGTTTTGTGGAATCTTGAAGGTAAGAATGCTGGGAGTCATGCAGACTATTGAGGTCTGGCTTGTGAAGTCTCAGAGGCAAGTGAAGACTCTATTAGGTTGTTTGAGTGATGTTTTGAATTAAGAATCTGTGGTCTGGTTAACCAGGGCTGAAGAATCAATTGTGATTAAAACGAGGCCAGCACCACTGAAGTGAAACCTTTGCTTGACTGGGACAATTGATACTAATTATCTGGAGCTGAGAAATTACTGGTGATTAAGAAGAGAGGAGTGTCAGGTGAAATCTCCTGGGGGTATTTGCTCAAGGTCAGCACACAGAAGCTGTGGTTCAGAGGGAGCTAAGGCTGCATCTCATGCTGGCAGATGAATTTGTTAATATGTAGGAATTACCCAGGTGGTCCTGGGTTTGAAGGCATGAAGGGGTCATGGAGAGAAGATGTGGCTTAGCACTGTGTGGCAGTACTGGAGTCTGGGGAGATGCCTAGAGAGGCTATAGGTGAAGGTGCAGCCTCAGTTGTAGAGAAAACTTCAGAATACTGGAGATACTGATACCATAGGATGACTACCAGGATCAGCAGCTGTGGAGTGGCCAGCCTGAGCCTTTAAGACAACTGGTGTGTGCTGTAAACAACAGAGCAGGAGAAGAAGAGCTCTTTGGAGCCCAGAAGATCATGAGCCCCACAGGTCAGACAAACTATTTACATTGTTGGAATTTGGTTTTGCTTTGATTTGATGTGACCATGCCCTGCTTCTTTTTTACTGGAGTAAGAAAAATCACATAACTATTTTTGATTTTACAGGAACTCATAGTTATCCATGGCTATTTCAGAGAGAGAGAAAGAGAAAGAGAGAGAGAGAGAGAGAGAGAGAGAGAGAGAGAGAGAGACTTTGAACATTTGAAGAAACTTTAGATATTTTAAAGAGATTGAACTCTTTAAGTGTTTCAATTTTTAAGGACTTTTAAAGTTATTTATGTTTTACGTAGTCATATGAATATCAGTATGAGATATTGGGGACAAAAACGGAAGGAAAGATTATGGTTTAATGGTAATGTGTTTGCCTTAAGTTGACAAGTCAACTGTTCTTTTGTTTGTCAACTTGACACAGATTCAGAGCTATTTGGTTAAAGGAGCTTAATTGAGAAAATGCCATCAGTTTTTTATGCCTTTTCTTGATTAATGATAGATATGAGAGGGCAAGTTAATTGGGGATGGTCCTGGATTGGACAGGAAAGCAATAGGACTGAATAAGCCATGGGGAGCAAGCCAGTAAACAACATTCATTCATGGATTCATTCATTCATGGATTCTGGCTGGCTGCCTCTGCCTCCCAAGTGCTGAGACTTAAGTCATATGCCACCTCTGCCCAGTTTTCTGGTTTAGTTATTATCTCCAGGTTCTGACCTTAAGATTTCTTGCCTGACTTCCTAATAATGATTGTAGGCTTAAATTATTCAAAACCTACTTTACTAAGGGTTCTTAAATGCTTTCATCCCACTTCTAGCCCATCATCCAAAGATAGGGGAGAAAAGATGGTAAATAGGATAAGGGGATGTGGACTTGTTTAGAAGTAGTATTTTGGGGTGACTCCAATTTCCATTTGTCAGGATACCAGCAGTCCAGTTCAAAAGTGTCACCAAACACAAATCAGCAACAGCGGCATGATCCAGCAGAAACTGCCAGGCTTCCACTGAATCGACACAGGTCAGTGGACTGACCAGGACAAGCTGGATTTCTCTGTTGTACCTCTCTCAACAAAATGAAGATCAGCAAAGAAGCAAGATCAATGAAGAGTTGCACAGGTAGCTATGTAAGTACCCCGTCACTATCCTTTGAGTTCTACATCTATTTTCTTCAAACATCGTATGTCCTCTCACAAATCTTACCTCAGCAAAACATCGCTTGAGTCTGTATCACATGACACAATCAGAAATTTCCACTTCAAATGATAGACTCTGATTCAGAAATAAGCCAAATAAATTCTCTTCTCCCCAAGTTGCCTTTGGTCATCACAACAATAGAAATGTAACCAAGACAGCAAGCAACAGGTATGTCACATCCAGAAGCCAGCATTTCATAGCTCTCCTCTACATTTTCCAGCTTTTACATTTCTTTTTTTTTCTGCTCCCTTTTTCTAAAAGTTCCCTGAGCCTTGGGTGGTGGGAAGATGTTGTAGATGTCCTGTCCATAGCTTAGTGCTGAGAGTTATTTATAATCAGAACCTTGTCCATTATGAGTTGTTAGAGTAGAACTATACTTCATGTTCCAAAATATATATGACTCTCCCAACGCTGCTGAAACCAATCATCATGCACTCAGAGGCTTAAAACAACACACATTTGTTCTCCTACTGTTCTGGAGGTCTGACTCTAAAATCAGATTATTGGCAGGACTATATTTCTTCTGAGGCTCCGGGAAGAATGTTTCCAGCATATAGAACCAACGTACAGAGGGGAACCTTGAGTTGGATGAACTTTCCCTTTAAAGAGTGACTCTTAAACCAGAAGTTACTGGTGTCTTGAATGGATAGGTATACTCTCCCCCTATGAGTAGAAGTGAGGATTCAGAAGTTAGGTTAAAATGTAAACAGATGATACTATTATATGACAGATTTTTCTCTTTGTAGCTTAGAGAATTCTGCTTCATTCACACTGCCAATTGTCCTTCCCAATTGTTTTGCTTGGTGCAAACAGTAATTCCTGCAGTTGTTGGCAAGTGCCTCTTTCATGTGAAGTTTTAGCCAACAATAACTACTATTGTTTTTATTTTTATTTTTTTTGGCAACTTGAAAACTATACCTTCTTGTTCCTATAAATAGCATTTATCCATTTAAGAGAAGGCTAATTATTCTTTCCATAGACATTTGAAATATTTTTCAGCATGATAAACATTTCCTAGTTTCTTCTCTGTTTTTAGAAAAGTTCATGTCTTTATTTTTCAGAGATGATTTTTTAAAAAAATTCTGTTCCTTTCCTCTCCTTTGGCAATTAGATTGCAGCATAGAACATGAGGCGGAGGGCACTACCTTCCCAATACTCCTTGTGGGAAGGGGCAGCCATATGGTCACCTTATACACTGTGGTTGTAGGCAGCAATGGTGGATGGGGCTTCCAATCCTGGTTCATGAGGTCTCTCAGGGAATGGCAGCCACAGTAATGTGTGTGTGTGTGTGTGTGTGTGTGTGTGTGTGTGTGTGGACTCTCTTGTCAGCAGAGCAGAAGACTACTTGTCTTGTGGCAAAATTTACCAGTTTATAAAATACCAAACTTTTTCTTTATCCTTAATCAAATTCATGCCCCTTCTGAAATTCCTGGCAGAGTCCTTGCATTGGTGAATCCTGTAGCCCTCGGCACAAGGCAAGCCTTCAAGAAATACAAACTGAGGTAGTGAATGGACGAGCTGCATGTTCACTTGAGAGCATTCACTTTGTTGCTTCTCTTAATGCATTTCTCATAGACGGGGAAATGAGACCCCCGCATGTGAGTTACACATCAACACTAGAGTCACCTTGCAGATGTGGTTTCACTTAAGAAAATGTAACCCATTTTCTCACCTGTAAATCAGAGGCCAGCTGGGGTTGATTTCACAGTCTCCTGATCTGTCAGGTGATGAGGAAGAAAGTGGCCCTGGACGATTCTTTATCGTGGCGTGACCATTACCACTTCAAACTGAGTTCCTGTGAAACTTCAGGCCTCCTGCCTGGAGAAGAGCAATTTTTTTTTATCCCACACTAGAACTTAAATGGTCCCAGTGAGAGCCAAAGAGCTTAGCAAATCCTCTGCTTTGTCACAGTGAAGACCTTTGCCTAATGCAAGGTCTTATCCTGCAGATTGCTTGGGGCCAGAAGATAGCCTGGTTAATCTGAGCTGCTCCCACTTCCCTACAGTGTTCACTGAACTGGGTTTTTTGTCTGTGAATAAAATGGTCCAGATCTGGGTTGGTTGCTATGGTAACTGTATCAGGAGCCTTGCGCTCTATCTTCCTCTGCTGACAGCTCCTGTGCAATGAAGCCCCTGTGGGGTATGGGTGCCTCTTCATAACCTCATGGAATCACCTTCTCATGAAGACTAAGTTCACTATGAAAAGTCAGGCCAGCTCTTAAGAGAAAGAAGTTCCTGGTTGCCCTTTGTGGTATGTGGCTCTGTGGTCACATGTGGCCCATTTAGATCAGGATATCATGAGTTAGTTTGCCAACCAAAATTTTTGGGTCCCAAATCCTTGGGTCCACGGGATAGTAGACTTTGATTTCTCACCTCCAATAGCTAGTAACAGACATGGCCTTCTGGAATTTGAAATTTACTTAATACTAATAAGTAATTAATTATACTTTGGATTTATAAGCCCAACCACATGTAGGTAAAGTTCTGCCTCTTGGGCACTAGAATATTTTCTGACAGCTGTCTTCAGGTAGGACACGAGGTTATATCAAAGACACTATGGAAGGTCCTCTGGGCTCTTGGCTCTTTATTCTTGTACAAGTGGAGGGCTTTATTCACCATGCTGATCTGAGGAAGGGGAACTGGTATGGTGGTTGATCTATGTCAAAACTCCTCTCTTGAATAGCAGCACTATTTTATTTTATATGTCTATCTATAGAGTACTTCTTAAATAGTAGCTGTTTGTCATGTTTTCTCAAATTCTTCCTTTATTTTTCTACTTGATATCTCAAAACCTTCATAGCCCAAACCGAACTTAATCACATGCAGTGTACTACTTTAGTAACAACCCAACTGGTCTGTGTGTAGTCGCTGCTGCTTCTCCAGAAGACCTTAATGTTGCCATGGGGGGACGCCCCACGGGTGATGACCTTAGATAAGGATGTATTCATCAGGCCCCACTCCTTTTCCAGTGTGTGTTGTGCATTTTCCTCCATGCTCTCTGTGCTTTGGTTTCTCGGGCCTTATTGCGGTGACTTCCTGCAATGGGATCCCTTCTTCTCTAGCCCTTTGCATAGGCCACCCCTCTGACTGACGCTTGCTTCTCTCTTCATTTAATTTCTTCTTAGACATCACTTAGACTTAGTTGAAGTATTACTTTCCCAGGAATGCCTTTTTCTAACTTCTCATAGGCCAGGTCTTCTGTGATAGGCTCGCATGACTTAGGTAATTTTCAGCTTTGCCAATAATTAAACATGGATGGTATTATTATTATTTTCTAGATGTCCATCTTCCTTGCTAGACTGTGAAATCCAGAAGAGCAGCTCATCTGAGCTAACGGAGGTCATACATTTTACTCTAAGAACCCTGTCTCGAAAAAAAACCAAAAAACCCCCCAAAAAACAAAAAACAACCCCCCCCAAAAAAAGAAAAGAAAAGAAAAGAAAAGCATTGCGTGTGAACCTGTCCCCGCCTGATTCTTACCTCAATATGTAAAATATGTTGTTTTTTTTTTTCTGTATCTTCAGTGGGAGCAGGTACCTCCTTTCTGAGTTTCCACGGTGCTCTGTGGGGACACAATGAGCTTTTCCTGTTCTGCTGTTTGTCAGGTTTCTTTTTATATGTCCACATCTCTACAGCTCGGGTCCTGGTACACAGTTTTGGTGATTCGTTAATAAAATTTCTCATTAAAAGCAAGCGGATGGTTGTTTGTGCATTCCAGAGCTGAGTTTTGAGTCAGCTGCTTTGGGTAGAGGCCCAAGGGTTAGAGATTTTTCAAATCTCATGGATGGTTGGAACGGCCACATTTGTGAATCTCTAGGGCAGAGACTCAGTGGCAGGTAATGAAGGTAACCAACTGGAATTGGAATTATCTTTTTTTATGAATGAGAGCAGGTTTGTTTTGAGAAGAGCTGGCCCTGTCACCGGGACATTCCTGTTCTGTCTCTACCTCAGGGAAGCTTGTAGAGTCTAAGGATCAGGACAGGCTTTCTGGGTCTGTGGGAATTTTAGAGAAAAAAGCTAGGAGATGTCACAGTTATTTATGGAGACCTTTTCCCTAGCACAAGGACAAGCAGTCAGCCATTGATCTGCTTTTTACTGCCAAGTGTAGTAACGGGAACGTTTTCCTTCCCGATTCTGCATGCTACACGGAGGGCCAAATCAATTAAATTTTTCTTGAGTTTTGCAGATGGTACATTGACTTGCATTCACTTATTAATTTGTTTACTTTCTCGATAAGTGCTGACTGAATGTGGATATAACAGGATGCCAGTTCCTGGGGAGGTCATATGAGGAAAATGCTATACAGGCATGCTGAAGAGCTTAACAATCTGAGTAGACAGTATATACATCCCAAACTTGAGCGCCTGAACAGTTTGTGATTAAGAAGGCTGGCATTTGAGCCAGACAACGCGGTGAATCATAATTAGTATGCACTCTGGAAAAGTTGCTTTCCCTATGAGCTCCTCAGCATCCTGATATGAACATGTCTCTTCTAGGAATGATAATAAACAACACCAGAGGGTTGCTGTGCGCACTCGGCAAGGTTGTTCCTAGACGGCATTAGTACAGAGCCTGGCGTCTAACAAAAATACAAATATGTATTAGCTGTTATTGGAAAAAAGATTGCAGCACAGGTTAATGAGCAAGCAGGAATGGGATGGAGGATCGCAGAGTAGTGTAGAGACGTGGAGACTGATGTGGTCACAGTCCACTGGGAAAGAAAGCCCCAGGAAGGTAGAAGCTAATCTTGAGAAGGAAGGAGGGTGCTCTGGGTGTGTAGGTGGGGCTGAGGATGGGAACTACAGGTAGGGGTGGATAGACTTGCTATTTGAAATGTGGAAAGGCAGTCCATTACTGGCCTGCACCCTCACCTCCACGCCCCAGGCTGCAAGGCAGGCTGATATATTAATTGGTTATATCCAGCCGTCCCCCTCTAGGCCTGTGTTCAGCAAGTGTGGTGATTTATCGTTATGGACCAAATGTTCCCAAATGCCAGTTGCAGTGCTGGTAAGTCTAAATTTAGCATATGAGTCCTGGGTATTTAGAACTTAAAGGCAAATTTCTAGATTCTGAGATCAGGTTAAGACCATTTTTGGCCCTTTCACTGCAGTTAACATTTTCCTTGAGAAATTCCAACCTTTAACAGCCTCTATTTGACAACTTGCTGGCCAATATTTATGTTCCGCTCCATTAACATCGTGAGGGCTGCCTCTCCACTTTAAAAGATATGCATTTGGCTGGAAGAAATCATTGCTGTTTGAACATTTCACATTTTCATGTACACACACACACACACACACACACACACACACACACACCTCTCATGGGTTGATAACATGGCATGCTTCTAAGTGTGTGAGCATGTGTACTTGGTCTCCTGGGAGAGCAGGTGACATGATGTCTGTACTAGATGTGACTAATCTGATTTTTTTTTCAAGTCTTTGTTTCTTCCAATTTAGCTCTAAGTGTCCTGTAGAACTTTAAGTTTCTGTTGCATGTTTCAGAGTCAATCACTTGAAATGCACTTTGTTACAATATTTCCTTGTTAAGAGTCATGTGGATTTTAGAGTTAGGCCTGTTTTAACCTTGAAGATACAGACATGGATCTTGCAAATCATATAGGAAGAGAAAATAATAAAAATGTCCTTTTAACCCCAGGTCCATGGGTTATTGAGTTAAAAAAAAGTCCAGTGTGGTGAGCTACCCAAATAGAAATCTGATCCTGTTTGGCAAGTTTAGGGGCACTTGAGAAAGGTGTGTGTGAATGGGTGAGTTGTATTTATTTAAGAAGTGATAGGAGCTATGGATGCTTCCTCCAGAAAAATGCACACAAACACACTATGCCAGTTATCTGCATAGCATTTATTCTGCTGTACTGAAGCACACTGTTCATATACCCACAGTGTCTGATCACTCAGAGATCCATGGTCACCTTAACCTTATTTTTGAATGCAAAAGTTAGTATCACACCCTAATAATCTTTCTACACAAATCAGCACACAAATATGAAAGTAAACTTAATTCAGTTGAAAAGTCACATAGGAAAATTGCTATTTTTTGGTTAGAACAAGAAGTTGGAATGATATATATATATATATATATATATATATATATATATATATATATTGACATGGGGACATCTGTCACACATGCTGTCAATTTAGACCTCTCAGTTTGGTGGTAACAAGGATTGACTATGCTTTGAGTAGTATTTTCTAGGCAAAGAAATTGGTCTGGCAGATGAGAACATGCATACCCCTACACTGGGAGCTCCAAGACACTCAGAGTTGAATTCACGTGATATGATTTTGCTTGTATTTCAGTGAAAACAACTTTGTTAATGTCTGAAGGGAAGAATCAGCTGTGTATTTCAATCTAACATTTTCCAATAGAAGTAATCTTCACAGGTTTCTTTGTTTGGATTTACACAATGTCTGGTAAAGCCATCTTACTCTGGGTTCTGGCCTCTGGATGGCCTTTGGTCAACTTGCCAAAAGCACATAGCTGTCTTCATCCATACACAACTTCTGCAATGGTAACCTGGTAAGTGTATAATTTTCTTTTTAGTGTAGTCAAAAATGGGACTTGCTGGGTCTTGAGACAAGAGTCATGGCTAAGGAAGATGGCCAAAATGGCCAGTGCAGTCGTGCAAGTTATGAATGAAAAATATGTCAAGTTAGTGTCAGAACAAAACAGTGTAGCTGGCTAGTCACTAAGAGAAGAAACACTGTCTGTGGCTAACCAACTGCCTCAAACTATGTATGGTGGAGAACCAGGACATTTTTATGTGTAATTCTTGACAAATCCTATCTACAGGATTTGATTCCATACCCTAATTCTATTAAGCTGAAGCAAGCTTGAGTTATTTTAAAATTATTGTCCATATCACGTGGGTGCCAGGGTGAACCATGGAGAGTTTTTCCCTAATAACATGGAAAGTCACGAGGCTTGATGAACAGCAGTGTGCTTTCTCTGTGTTATGACATCAACATTTTCATTTCCAAATTCTGTAAAAATATATTCCTTATTTCAAAGATCTCTTAACTTCCAGAGGAAGCTCAGCAAGTAGCCTTCAGCACAGCAAAAGTAGACACCGTGCTGAGAACTACTGATAGGTTTGGCCATTGGATGCTGAAGGGTACTCAAATACTCCCGAGACCATCTTTAGATGGGAGGAAAGCCACTGGCTCTGACCAGGGGAACACTCACCCAACATTTTTTTTCTCTTCTCTCACAACAAATGCATTTGTTTGCTTTAGGACAAATGACTCCGAGGTATGGCCAACCGAAAGATTTCTTATGCTTTCCTATGCTGTATGTGGCAGGATGCTCTAAATCCAGGCTGTTTAATTGATGTAGATTTCTCTAGTTTTCATAAAATCCTAGTTTTCAGAGTTGAGATATCTTCTCATGTAAGTGATCTGGTCTGAGAAGGGGGTATTTCACATTAGACATATATCATATATCCATCGTGCCTTTGAGTTTTGTGACCTTAATATCTCCATTAGGAAAAAAATTCTCACAAGATGGGCGCTGCGATCTCGGTGCCCATTACATTTGGTTCAAAACCAAAGGAAACGATCCTTCTGCTTTATCTGATATTTTCCGGTGTAAGGTGCTCTGTGTACTAAAGTCCATGACACAATCGTAATGGCAGCTCGTGTCAGAGAAAAGCAGGAAAACAAAGTCTTCTCATGAAGATGTGCATAGAATGGAAATATTCATTAAAAACAAAATTGGACAAAATTTTCTATTTTCCAAAGACAGCATTTTTTCTTCCTCCCTCCCTCCCTCCCTCCCTCCCT
>LR749666.1:845449-871797 GCA_902729485.2 Mus minutoides | reverse complement strand
TCCCAAGTGCTGGGATTAAAGGCATGCACCACCATCGCCTGACAGCTTTTAAGCTCTTACCTTCATCAGGACGCCGTCAGTACTTACAGCCACAATTCGCAGGAACCAAGCGACGCCTCTGAAACCCCCAGCTTTGTGTTACACAGATTTTCATTTTGTACACACGTGCAAGTGATGCCATGCCACTTCTTCAAGTGAGACGCCTCGACAGTAATTAAACCAGAACACCCCTGGCAAACTGCCCAAGGAACACACTGTAAAAAATGTGTTCCAGCTGTGGCCACATGGCGGCGCCACCTCAGCTGTCAACCTGGTTTTCCTCTGGTTTCCTTTAGTTTCCGTGGGCCTTTTAAGGCCGTCCAAACTTGCACCGAGTGGTTTTTGGAGGCTGGTGTCTTGTTCCTTTAATGCTTGCTTGGTAGAACTTAACAAAGGTTGCAAGCGTGCATCAGGCGATGATGGCGTATGGTAATGGAAAAACACGGCAGAAAAATCAATACTCTGGGAATGGAAGAGGCGATAAAACACAAAGAAGCCCCAGAAACGGCTGTCATATACTATTAAATGTAAGCACAAGCCCTCTGCAAAATATTAGAGCGAATACTAAGAAAATAAAAGGCAGCATTAGAACATATTATTGTACAATGCTCACCGATTTATGTGCCCCTAGAATGAATGCATCCTCCATTTTACATGTGTGCCTAGGAGGATTCTGCCTTGAGTGACACGAAACCTTCAAGAACTTACCTCTGGCATAAACCTGACAAGCTACATTTGTTTACTGTCCCTTCTTTCCCTGTTATGTGACTTCATCTCTCATCCCAGTCTCCAGAAAGGTAAATGAATGATTGCCGGGGCCTGGTCAAGGTTTGAGGAACAAAGGAGAAAGGCTTCTGAAGTATTTAACACCCAGGGAGTATTTCATGAACGACCTCCAGTCATGCTCACCCAGTCCTAAGAAGCCAGCATTGTTTATAGCTTTACAGATGAGATGCTAGGCTCACAGAGCAATGCCACCATCTGGCTTAAACCCAGTGATTGGCAGAGACAGTTCTGAATCGGACTTATGTAGACTTTCAGCCTAATTAGAAGGGGAAATGGTTGCATTTAAAATCACATCTGGGTTCTACAGCTGAAGCCTGTTTGTGTGTGTGTGTGTGTGTGTGTGTGTGTGTGTGTGTGTGTGTTTAAAATGCTCTTAAGAATCATTTGGGAAACTAGGTAGAGGCTTTTTATTTATTGTTTTCCTGGTCAGATCATGAACAAAGAGAGACCTAGAAAAAGCATGAGCTATACTTGCGGTTCTTGGTCCTGGCCCGTTACCAGAGAGTTCTGTCTAGGTCCACTACAGAAGAGAGAAGCAGAGACAGAGGCAAAGATCCACTCAGGACTGTTCCAGAATATGACAGTCTTGCTTACCTGCTTTCCTTTCTCCTAACAAAACCAGCTCCACTCCCATTCAGTCCTCTCAGAAATCTTTACAGCCTCTGGATTGTTTTGTTTTCTCGTACACTGGATACTAGGCTCAGTATAAGTATCCCCACAACTGGAGGAAGGCCAGATCCATCTGTTTGTTGGGGAGGACGAGATTCCTAAGTGAAGCAGCAGGGAGAGACCCCCCCTCTCTTCCTCCTGCCCACTGAAGGGGCCTCTCCTGGCTGGATTTCAGAATACTGCTTTTCTGTGACCCTGGAAGGCCTGGTGTAGAGCCTCTTTACTTCTTAAAGTTCACTGACACTAATTTGTTTTTGAGAAATTTTAAGACTCTTTCAAAATCCCTTATAGTGACTAGAAATACCCTGGGGTGTTGCAAATTCAGAGTTTGGGGATTATTGTGGAGAAGCTAAAGCCATGGCGGCGTGCACAACAGCCAGTGGAAGCACTTCGCGGAGTGTTTTGTCTGTCAAACAGCCGACAGTGCTCAATTTCGCATCAGATGGAGTGGCTCCCACCACCGGCACACCTACAGGCAGATGGTGCTTGTGTTTCCGTGACACCAAAATATTTGTGTTCAAGATAGCAGAATCAAGCCTGACCGCTTTTATTTCCCCCAATTTAACTGTTTAGCTCAGCCTCAGACAGGCACATGGGGTGTTATTGAGAGCACGGGCTTTGGAAGCAGACGGGGTTGGATTAGACGCTCCGAGCTCCTAAGCCCTGTGACTTGGTGTCCTACTTTGGAAGATGGATCAATGGGCAAAATGGTAATAATTGTATCACTTCGACTACGTAAGCCTATATCTGGGGTGAAGACGGCAAATAAATATGTGTGAAGCCACATTCCGAGTTCTTAGTAAATGCTACAATATCTCCTCTCCCCTTGTTTGTCCCCTTCAGTAAGAGATGGCAGTGGTCCTTGACTAAGGATGTAGGGACATGGTACACATTTAGAGGTGGAGGAAATTCTTGGAAACACAACGTATCTGTGAGCCTTAGCTTCTCGTCACAGGGAAGGCATGGGGATCTTGTGAAACAAATAGGTCAAGTCTTTAAAACCACTCATCGAAAGATCCTTCTTTGTATAAGAAAGAAGGGCAAAAATAAAGGTGAACTAAAACGATGTCAGAAAGTGTGGCAAAGGGGATCTGGACAAGGAAGAAGAGAACAACAGTTCCTCCCTTCAGGTTGAGGAGTCCAGCAATGGCGCCTGCCCGTAGGTTGAGGAAAAAGGACAAGTTGAAGATTTCTGAGAAAGAAAGAGACATGGAAGGAAAGAAGGGATTTTTTTAAAGTGTCCCAAGAAGGAAAGAAGCTAAACAGGAGGCAGAACAATTGCAAACTGCCAGCAATGACTGCAGGCATTAGACCCAACTCCACCAATGACCTTTCATATCTTGATAGTCTCTGTGTCTCTCTTTCTCTCAGTGTGGTCATCTTAGACGCTTCTTTATTTGCATGTCTCAAAATAATAGAAAATGCACACAAGCCAGAGATCAAGATGTCAGCCAAACTCCTCCTCTTCCTAGAACCTGCAAAACAGTTCTTCCTTTTCTGTCTTCTTCTCACTCACCGGCCATGGCCAGAGCTGGTGTTCCTTGGCTTGAAGCTTCACCAAGTGTCTGCCTGTCTTGCCCCATGGCGTTCTCCTTGTGGTGAACATGGTCATGCTGCCTCAGGCCATTATAACTTGGTCACCTTCACAGGCACTGAGACAGCATCATTCTAATGACTGTCTGGTGGTAGTACTGTTCTCCCTGTGGAGAATGCAGATGTGTACAGAACATTCTGTGAATCATTTCACGGAGTCCACAGACCTTTGTGGATTCCACACAGACTTGCCGCTGCTGGCTTGAGCCAGCCGTGTCAGTACCTGGGAGCTTTCTGGAAATCTAAAACCACAGGCTCCAGACCTCTACATCAGTTCTGCATTTCGATGAGGACCCTCATGGGTTTTGCTGATGAGCTCTGGTCTTGGAGTCTGCAGCTCCGAGATGAAGATCCCCCCCCCATCTTACTTTCTCCCTCCTGCTTCCTGACTGATTACTAGCTAGGAGAATGATTATAGCGGTCTAATTCTTCATTATTGCTCAGCACACTGGCTTCTGTGATAGCCTGCACACCGTTCATTCCCTTTGCCACAGATGGAGCAGCACTCACTTCTGACAAACACACCCTAGGATCTCTTACATAAAGGTGAATAAAAGTCATCAATTAAACATAGCGAACAGCTGCTTTTTGCTGAGCCTCCAGAAGGAAGAGGGTCTATCTCCCAAAGGTTCTAATGCTCTGTCTGGGTCCCATCCCTGACTTTGTAACCTTCAGGATCCACAAGGAATGACTGGCCAAGGCTTTCTGAGCACGTACCACATTAGAAACTGTGGCTGCTTCCTTTCCACAGTGACTTAGAATTCTCCTTCCATTTCATGAACACAGCTGGGGACTGATGGACTGACCAACTGACCAACTGATTTATACTGACTGACTGATCATCTTTTCCTGTTCCTACATATAGGAAGAACGGCTTACATTTAGAAGTTTGTAGCAATTTTGTCCCAGAGGTAGGGTCCTGGTCTCATTCTTGGATTTTGTTTGGGAAAACTCTAGAATGGAGCCTTTTACCCCTCTATTACACAAATACAAGGAGCATATTTGTTCAATTTATTAAACATACCAATTTATCTTTTAAACACATTTTGGGCGTTATTTTTCTTAGTATCTGTAATGATGTGAATCTCTTAAACAGAGTTAATGAACATTTTGTGGTTTTTTTTCTTGAATATATTCAGTTAATACCATTTTTCCAGAATTATCCATCCAGTTGCCAATGTCCCTCCTACGGTTTAGAATTTCTCATTCTGCTACAGATTTCCTTTAGTATTCCACTGCTTCTTCTTACATGTGATGATACACTGTATAGTTCATCATAAGTGGAACCCTGTGAGCTAAGGGTCAGCTTCATTCACTGGTGTTTCTCAAGTACTTACGGAGAGCTGTCTTGTGAAAGCTGATAGTAATGTTGGATACATGGGTAAGTGCTTTTTGTCTTAGTAGAACAAATATTCCTACATTTGTGTACATTTCTATAGTAAAATTTAAAATATTTTACTATAGAAGTCATTTTGTCTGTCCCTAATATTTTTATATTTACATATTATATTTCAAATATCATCAAATGGCCAGTTCACCTACTTTGTTGAGGACTTTTATTATAAAATCCACAATAATTAAGGTGATTTGAGTAGCTTGGGGCAATTTTTTGTGGCACTTTAATTTGTAGGTTTTGTTTTATCTTCCTAATAATGTTTTAAAAATAAGCTTTATTTTTTGGTCTTCCTAATAATGTTAAGAAATGTACCTTCATTCCATCTGCGTCCCTTCCAGATCTGTGTTGCTGTGACTGGTGAGAGTTGGGACAGACCCTTTATTGGAGATCTTGGGGGTGTACTAGTAACCTACCTAGTGTGGACTGCTGCTCCTTTGAGGGCAGGGATAAAGGAGAATTTGGAAGGGGTGAGGGAAGAGAGCAGGGGAGCTGAGGGCAGGTAAGCGAGTCTGAAGACACTGGCTTATGGCTCCCAATGACCTTCTAGTCCTGCTGACTTTTTAGCAAAACATTTCAAACTTGTTCTTAACCTTGAGTATCCATTGTCATGGAGGAAACTTGTGTAGTCTCCAAAAGCCTGGTGGCAGAGGCTTCAGCAGGAGGCATCAAGTGTTCTAATTACCAGTAGAAATCGAATGAAACATGGGGGTTGAACGGCTATCCCCTTGGAATTTAAGAGAAATACCTCTCTGTCTTTATAAGTGTGGTTGCATCTTAGGTTGATGTCTTTGGTTCCATGCCTGATTCTTGAAAGGTGTCCGCTGACTACTGGGACAGGCCTGACTGGGCTGTGTGTAGGTTTTCCTTAACAGAATAACCACTTCTCCATTAAGAGTTGATCTTGTCTTTCTGGGGGAGAGTGGAGTTCTAGGTTCAGAGGTGAGAGAGAAATCTGGAGATCCTTTTGGGTACCTGTTTTAGCACCTGATGTGAGAGGTCTGGTTGGGACCCAGAGGTAGGCTTGTTCTAGGGAGGCCAGGGTAATGTCTTATAACAGTCCTGAAGGGACTCATGTCTGCCTTGGTGGAACAGAGGTGATAGAAGTTAGAAAGGCTGAAGGAACCTCTACAAGTGGTTATAGGGAACCTGGAGAATTGAAGAAAACAAGCGGTGTAGAGCCAGGTCATCTGCCAGAGGCAAAGGACATCTATGGAGACATCTGTGATGAACATGAGAATTCCCTTCAAGATCTCTGAAAGTACAGGGGTTGTGTAGCCTTGTCACAACTTGCTGATAGGTACTCAGAATGCCCGCCATATGAAGGTAGCAAGACCTGGCACTGTTGCCTCGAAGGCTGGTGACAAAGTGTTTGTTCCAGCAGTAGCTGTGGTGTACCTCTGCCTTACACTTCCAGAGGTAGCCCACTTTCAAGACACAAATGGAGGTCCAGAGAAGTGTATGGGTTTTCTTTCTCTTTCATAGAACTTGTTCTTTTCTGTTCTGCCAGGCACCTGAGATGTTTCCCTTAGTGGATGAGAGCTTAGCTTCTCTAGGTGTTATGTTCAGATTTTCTTCTTGGGGTCCTGGAAGAGAATGAGAGAGCCCTGTGTACCTCAGACCACACAGTGGGAGGATTTTCTTACCCAGGGCAGTGGGAGAACACTAGAGAAGGGGCTAGAATGGGGTAGCCATGGCTATTTTAGGACAGTGAAGACTGCTCATCAGCCTGGCCCTGTTTTTCTGGATGAAGAACTTGAGAATCTGCCCTTTCTCTTCTATGGGAACAACTGAAACACGCTGAACTTTAGAAATGCTGGCATCCACAGCTCCATTCTGGGTGGATTTAGAGAACTTTTCCCGGCGGGAGGTGAAACTTACTCTCCTTCAGAGTTCTGTAGAGTCCTGGCAAAGTAGGTGGCCTGGTGGGCGCAAAGACAGAGGGTTGCAAATGCTCATGAATTGGATATAGAATCTAGGAGGCACATACCATATTGTGGGAGTCAGTTGGTAGATAAAACTTAACCTCCATTATTTTTCCCCAAATGTGCCATATCCAGTGTGAAATGACTGTGACCACATGGATTATCTTCATGAAGGTTTGTCTCTTCTTTCTGGCGCATACTTCTGTGTGAGTCTTACTCCAAAGCGTTTCCATTATAACAGATAATTGATAGGTGCTTTGACATCAGGATGAGGCATTTCTGTATCAGAACAGCTTCCTTAATCTTTTGATTCTTGTAGGTAGGATGTGAGAATCATCCTAGCAGGATGTTATAAAGCATCGAGGATACGTTAGCTTAACTAACTTCTCTCATGAATAAAATCAGCTAAGAAATACTTAAACCGACTTACTTCCCACAAGGCATGCACTTCACTCTGTATATAGAATTGTGGGTAAATTCCATAGTTGCAGCCTTAAAAAGTGTGCGACCCTTGGCATTTTATAGTCAGGCAGGGGCCAATGACATGGAAAACTGTAAGTGGCTCACAGGGTGCGTGTTGTTGCCTAACATGGCTGTGGTGGCCATTTGGACTGTATAGAGTCACACACCCAAAAGTGATGTGGATAGAGGAAGAACCTGAGATTGACCTCCTGGCTCATGCTGTGGTTCACACACATGCACATCCTCTTTATGCACTACCAGACAAGCTCCCAACCCGAGCCTTCAGGGATGCTGCTGTAATATATAGGGTGAGATGTAGGAGGCCAGACTTACCCTTAGATGTTTAATTCCTGAGAGACTATGTGTGAGGGAAACACTGGACTCCTGGGTTCAAATCCCACCTCCATGACTGGGAAGCACTGTTTTGGCACACCATGCTCTCCCTGGTTGTCCCACTGAGGATTAAATGAGACACGCATGGCTTTGGTGCTCAGAAAACCTTGACACACACTAAGATTTTTTTTCTATTTCTCTTCTTTCTAGGTTTTTCTTGTGGCAAACAGAAGTTTAAAAACAAGCTAAATGGTCTACACTGCATTAACTACCTATGGAAAGTCATGGAAGAGAAGGAGAGAGAAACTCTCACACATAACTCATTCTAGAGAGCCCCAGTTACCAGCCCCCCCCCAGGTCCTGGATTCTCCTCTTAACACTGGGTCACCCTGAGGGACACTTGTCTTCTCACACCCACTCCCTCCACCCCCCAAGGCTGATGTTGGCTGAGCACTTCTGAAGATCTGGGCTAGATCTTGTTAATTTTATATTATCCCTGCCATATACCCTGAATTTCATCATGTTTATTTAGTGAATACACCATAAAAAATCTTAAAAATACTACTGATTAATATATTTTGGCAGTGAGAAAGGAGAAAAATTAACCAAGCTTTTCCAATCTCATCCAAAGTTAGCTCATAAACTTTACCCCGAATTGTTTCATTTTAAGGAAGGGCTCCTGTGAAGGCAGACTTGGAAAGCCTGGGCCAATTCCCCAACCTGTAATAAACTATATGTATAAATATAGCAATGTTGTTATACAATTTAATTAGTACATCACTCAGACATTTGGACCAATGCCTGGCTCTTTTTCTGCATGTTCATTTAGCTTTTAGTCTAACTCCCGCGTGAAATAAACAAAAAGGCTAATTGCTTTTGGATTTTAGCACCGGGTGAAATACCTGGATTCATTATGTGAATCATATTTTATAGGTAGATTAAAGGTTCTATTGGCAAATGAAAAATTCTACGATGACAGCTGTAATGCTAAAAGGCGAGGCAATTGAAAGGCCTGAGCTCCCACAGGCAACATATGGATCCATCTGACATGTTCCCGGTTCTCATAGCAGTGTAAAATGTTTGCACACTGGCGAGAACATTACCTCTAGCTGGGAAGAGTTTGTGAGATGGATCTAAAGCAATTATGTGCTGGTAAAGGTTTAAGGATTTTGTCCACCAGGAAAACAAAACAAAACAAAACAAAACAAACCCCTTCTCATTTCTAAGTTCAGACCACAGCTGATCTCCAGGACTGGGAATAGCTCCTCACACCTGACTTGCCCCTGCCCTCTGGCCAGTGCTTCCTGGGGTACGGGGCAGAGGGTAGGCCTGGTTTCAGAGGCTAGAGCATATATTTAATTATTTCTCCAGAATATAGATGTTGGTGTGGGGGAGTTCTGGAGCAGATCCCAATGAGCAGGGCCCAGCGAATGGGAATGCCTTCTCAGCTTCCTGGAGAACAAGGTAGGTCAATGAAGGTGATTTGCATCCATCTAGCATTTTCAGATGTGTGTGAGGTCGATGGTGTGTAGGGCATATTCGTGGCCTATACTGTCAGACATACATTGCTGTTGCCTATTTGGGGTTGCCTGGAAATAGAGTTTTCAATTATTTCTGAGTTGGGCTGTGTATGGGGGTGAATGTCCATAATCCTAGTGCTCCAGAGGCTAAGGCAAGAGGACTGTGACCCTGAAACTAGCCTGGGCTACTTAGTGAGACCTAAACTCTATAAGCAATATCGGTCAAATTCTATCAAAGGTTTTTGGAAGCATCTGACACAGTGCAAGCCACTCACTTGCTACTATCTGCAGACTGATGTAACGTGCCAAATAGGAGAGAAAGTAAGACTTAACTCCCCACGGTACAGAGCAAGCTTGATACTGGATTGCAGACTTTTCTTGGGCCTTGTGTTTGGGGACTACCGGTGGACCGTGGAAGAGCCCCGTATTAATCTGAAGACCCACCCATCTCTCCTATTTCCCATGGCAGTAAATATGTGATTATTACAGTCCAATCATAGTTTTGGCTCAGGTTGCCTAGAGGCAGATGTGAAGACCGTCCAGCACACGCAAGGTGGTTCTGGCTCTCCTCCAGGCAAGGCGGGCTTGCAGAAGGTTAGACATTTGAGTCCCTAGCTATGGAACCGGCAGAGTTTACTGGCATCTCTGCTAACTAAGGACGACAACACACTAACAAGGAGTGAAGTTGGACGTCACCTGAAGTCCTGGGGAGAACTGGAGACAATTACAACCACTTACCTGAGCATATCCCTTATCCTTGCCAGGCAGTGGGTTGAGCATCTTCTAGCCAGTATCCCAGTTAGCCTCACGCTTCCAGTGGTCTTAAGCTCCATCCCCAAGGTCATGCTAGAAAAGTGCTGCTGGCATGAAGAACCAGATGGTTTGACTCTCAAGCTAAGCTGCTTGCCTCTGTGTTGGGTCATCTCTCCGTAAGCATGGAGAATGGGCACCATGATGCATATTCCCGGTGAGCATTGCACACAGGTACCCCCAGATGTTCTTTGCCCCCTTTCTTTTCTCCTGTTCTAGAGGGGTTGACCCTGACCCTCCTGCTCATGACCTCGCTCAAGGAGGAACTTCAATAACTCTTTCCTCCCCATCTGACTGAGTTCTGTTCAAGAAGATAACTCTCACATCCTCAACTCTCTCCACATACCACAGGCCAGTGGAGTATGCCTTCCATCAACTCTTTAAAGGGAGAACTCCCAGAAGCCAGCAGTGCCCTCCACATAACCAGCTCAAACTCAGGCTGCCAAGGTAAGTTTTCTTGATAAATGCACATTTGAATTAGCAAATTTACAAAAATTATTGCGCCCAAGAAGAATCTAAAGTTTCTATGGGATGAACAACAACCCCCCCAAAACTAGTGAGTTTTCAGGCTGAGAATATCTTGGCCTGGCAGAGAGCAGAACAGACTGGAAGAGAAAGAAGGGGTTGCTGTGGTACCAAACCTGACACATCGTCTTCAATAGACCTATCAAACCGTGGATTCCAAGTTATTCTTCCCTTACTACATCCTGCAACATGCAGGAAAAAATGGTGATGTCAAGGTACCTGTGCCTGCATGACCAAGGGGCCTCTCTTCCCAATGATGGCCAACTAGGTCATCCTCTTCTATATATGCAACTATATATGTGGCAGCCTTATGTTACCAAACACTAAAAGCTGTGCTCCAGTAACTGAGCTTCCGCATTAGCTTCCCTAGAGAAGACAGAGCAGGTGAGGACACCAGCCTTTCTCTTTCTGAAAGAAACTATCATTTCCTTTTCTGTCTCCAGGAAGGAGAACAACATGGAGAAATTGTCAAGAAGTGAAACATTGCTAAAGACATACAAGTAACATTATAAGGACTGAGTAGGTTGTATTTATACACTTAGAAACACACACACACACACACACACACACACACACACACCACTGCTGCTGCCAACACTGCTGCCGCCACCACCACCACCACCAAAAAAAAAGAGAGACCATGAATTTAAGGGAGAACAAGGTATATGGAAATCTGAAGAAGTTGGAAGGCGGAAAGGGGAGGATAGAATATTATTGTAACTATAACCTCAAAACCAAAATTACTTCAAGAAGTAATTTTGAAGTAAAGCTTCAAAAAAAAAAGAAGTAAAGCTCTGCCTCTAAGCTGTAATGCTTTTCTTGTTCTGCATCTCTCCCACACTGTACTACACTCTCTGCCTGGCAGCTCCCTTAGTCTTCCCCAGGATATGGACTTAGAGCCACACATTCGTCAGAACTAGTGGTTTTGGGTAAATGTGAGGAGAGAGTAAGGACACATACCATGTTTTCTTTATTCTTCCCTCTGTTGATAGACAATGACTCTGGTTCCATCACTTTGCTTGTGAACGGCACTTCAGGGGACAGGGATGTTCACGTGCCTCTGGGATTCACACCCAGAAGGGCTATAGTCAAGTGATGTGCTGTGTCTGTGTTCAGATGGTTGGGGAACCTTTATGAAGAAAGCAGAAGCAATTCTGTCTAGGAGAGCAGAGGGGACTAATGGAGAAGGGACGGGGACAAGAGGGAATGCAGAAGGGCGTGCCGGGGCGTGGCGCAGAACACTCTGTAGTTGTGTAAAACCCAGAACCTGTGTACAATGAATACACACCGACTGCAAAGGAAAGGAAAAGCAGGGAGAGCAAGAGGAAGTTGGTGGGTGGGAAAGATAAGCAGGGGACGTTATATTAAAGAAACGAGGGCAGAGGGCATGTGCATGAGGATTGTAGACCAGCTTCTCTCCTCTTCCCTCTAGAAAGACAAGTTTCCCCCATCCTTAGACCATGTGTTACTTCCTACTCTGGGGTAACCTGGGATTCAGCAACTGTCCTCGGCTGGACACTCATGGTGTCTCACACTTCCTGTCACAAAGCAGCTTCTTCCTTATTCCCACTCTGAGAAGATCTCCCCAGGTCTGAGAAGATCTCCCCAGGTCTGAGAAGATCTCCCCAGGTCTGAGAAGATCTCCCCAGGTCTGAGAAGATCTCCCCAGGTCTGAGAAGATCTCCCCAGGTCTGAGAAGATCTCCCAGGTCTGAGAAGATCTCCCAGGTCTGAGAAGATCTCCCCAGGTCTGAGAAGATCTCCCAGGTCTGAGAAGATCTCCCAGGTCTGAGAAGATCTCCCAGGTCTGAGAAGATCTCCCCAGGTCTGAGAAGATCTCCCCAGGTCTGAGAAGATCTCCCAGGTCTGAGAAGCAGTTCTTATGACTGGGAAAGAAAACAGCCTCTCACCACCCAGCGTTTCTCACGTCTGTAACAGCACGGGTTTACTCAAGGGTTAAAATACCTTTATGGAAGCTTTCTCTACATGTAAGAACCTATGCCTTTACACTGTTTAATTCAATTAATATTGGTATGTATGCATCTATAACAATTCCTATTGGCTGTATGACACTTCAGGTTCTCCAGCATTTTCTAGTATTATATGGAAGTAAAATTATATATTCTTTTTTTTTGCTTTTCTTATTTCATTAAGCGTAATTACTCTGATATTCATTCATGTTGTATCAACTTCGTTTTTGCTGCTTTGTAGTATTCTATTATATCATTTTCCCACAAATTGTCGATTTATTCAACTGATAGTGGAGGTTTGAGTTGTTTAAACTTCTTATTGGAATACAGTTTCTATGAACAATGATGAGCAAGTTCCAGGATGAATTAATGCATTCTGTTTTCTTGAGTGAATATTTGGGAGTGCAGTGACTCAAACAGTTGATAGTCTTTTATTTAATTGTGTGTGTGTGTGTGTGTGTGTGTGTGTGTGTGTGTGTTTGAGTCAAGTCAGCTTTTATCATCAATTACATCCTTCATAGAAAAAAGATGGAGAATAGTTCAGGGCTATATGAAAATGAGTTCAGGATTGTACACCTCATTCTGTCTACAAATAGCCATGAGAAGAGATGCCCCACAGCAGGCAGACTGACTTATATTGGCCAGATGTTCTTTTGCTGACATAGCCATGGGCTGTCTAGGAGCAGGCTGTGAGGTGGCAGGAGCAGAAGATCTTTTTGTGGGAGTTACACCTCTACCCTTTGCATCTATAGGAGCTTGTTCAGGTGCAGGTACAGGTGCAGGTGCAGGTGCAGGTGCAGGGGCAGGGGCAGGGGCAGGTGCAGGGGCAGGGGCAGGTGCAGGGGCAGGGGCAGGTACAGGTGCAGATATGGGAGTTATCAGTATTGCAGGAGCCATTGGGGTGAGACTAGACATGCTGGGGTAGGGGATACCAGAACACATCTGGGCTGAGGGAAGGTGTCGAGTGTTCAACTTTTATAGAATGTACTAAGCTTTCTCCAAAGCTTTGGGGCCACTTCCATGGCCACCATCATTGGTGTTCCTTCTCACTAGCACTTGACTGGGGCCACCAGGTCATTCTTCAGTGACATGGTCCTGAGCAGGAGGGGCCAGTTGATTAGAGATAAAGAAGATAAAAAGAGGTGAGTTCAGGTCTTTCTCAAGCCACGACTTATGCCAAGCAAGCTTATTAATAAGTACAGCATCTTGTTTATATACTATTGGCAGGGGAAATAGGATGGAGTCAGTGGAAAGCTAGCATATAATGGGACAAGGTCAAGTGGGGCCTAATCAAGCATGGTAGCACAAGGAGAGCACAGGATACCTCAAGTGCATCACAGACTGAGCCCACAGTGGCCTTGGGAATGATAACTCCAGTCTCTTCAGAGGGAAAAGCCAAGTTCTCAGGAGCTGAAATCTTAACTCCTTTGATGCCCTAGCCTCAGACTAGACCTAGCCAAGTCTGCCCTTGGGCAAGGACAAAGAACTAGGTTACTTTTTGTCTGTTCATCAGGAGCCCCGAGAAAGCCTTGTATGGGCTTGTATGGGTTCGGCTCTCCACAAACACTTGCTGTGGTCAACTAGATCTGAAGAGTCTAACAGGCAGAAGCAGGATTCTACTATTATAATCTGTACATACCTAATCGTTAGTAGTTGTTGTACTTCTACGTCAACTATAGCTCTTCTTCTGTCTAGTTTTAAATTAGATTGTTTTCTTATTGAGATTCAACTTTCTTTTCTGCATAGAAGACTTTTGTCAGGTAGTGGAGGGTCACTGGGCATATTAGCCACGTTCTGGGGCAGGCAAAAGAGTAGTTGGCCAATACAAAACAGACTATGTCTTTTTTTTTTTTTTTTTGGTAGGGTTTTTGTTTTGCTATTTATCTATCTATCTATCTATCTATCTATCTATCTATTTATCTATCTATTTATTTATTTGTTTTGATTTTAATTTTTTGGGAGGGAAGGAAGGTAGAAGGAGGAATGGAGAGAGAGAGGGGGGGTACACAAAGAGAAAAGACCCCTCCCAATGCTGTCCCTTCACTGAGAGGCCACGACAATCATAAATGGAGGTCTCTTCCTGCTATGATGCCTCCTTTTTCATTATTAGGCTTCTCTTCTGGCTTATCCATGCCTGCTGTTGTTTTGTGGATGCTGTTTGTCCTGTGATTTCTCATCGCAAACTAAGGAGCCTGGGGGGTTAGAAGGCCCCCACCACTGGGTAGCTCCTGGCTGGTTTTGTTTATTCGGCAGTGGTCTGGTTTTACAGTTATTGATCTTAGAAACTCACTGCAGACTCTGCCACCTGTCATACAACAGCATGATTAGTTCCTGTCCTATTGAAAGAGAATTTGACATCTTGCCCTGGGTCATTTCACACATCTTACCTTGGGGGAGGAAACCACACATGGGACTGGGCGTTGATGACAGCAGATGTGTGTACCCATATGGCTGTATGACTGTACTTGTCTGTATCTTCCTCCTCTTCCCCCTCCCCCTCCTCCTCCTTCTCCTCCATACATACACACACACACACACACACACACACACACACACACACACACACACCCCTTATTCTCTCTTGCAGTAAACAAAAATGACCGAACTGTTTCAGTCAGATGGTTTGTCTCTTCCTTAGAGCTGGGAGGACACATTACAACACCGTAAACCACATGGTCCCACATTCACTGTCTGATGATCGTGGTGTGGCTGAGTAGATTGTGGAAGGGATATGCTGAAAGCCAGGTTCCCTATGGGTTTCTTCCATTCTCCTTAGTTCACAGGGATCCCTGGGGCTGAGTGAAGGGGCTGGTGTAACATTGAGTTCTTTTGCGCTTTCCACAGTCATGTGGGAACCCATCCTGGCTGGTAGCCAGTTGCATCCTGGGAGTCCAGATGCCTGGATTACAGACCAACATTCTTCACAGTGTAGTACCTAACTCAATAATGTTGGCCCTTCTGTCACATGAGCCTCATGTTAGGCTTCTGTTACCTATGCCAAGGTCCAGTGAGAAATCCTTTGTCTGTCACCGTGGGTTGGGTGTCTACAGCATTCCCTCAGTTTACATCACCTTCTGGATAACAGCCCAGCTTCTGAAGGATATTAGAGATTGTCATGGACATGATCCTTGCCATGTTACCAGCTTTCTCCCACCCCTTCACCTTCATCTTAGACAGATGCCAAATAGGACCATAGGCCAGAGTCACTAGCCATCTGCGGTTTCTTTCCCACTTTCAAATTGCCCAGTATGAAGATTTTCTTGCCCCCACCTCAAGTGCATTGGCGGCCCCTTTCTCTGTATGAACGAATCTCTGTGGCAGTTTTGACTATTCAGGTTAACGAGTTAACTAATTAATTAAATCGCAGCCATCCCTTTCTCTAAAGTGTCAGCTCCTAGGAAGAGCTCTGCCTCATTTACTTTGCTATCTCCCAAACAGAGGAACTCTGAAAATATTGTTGGATAAATGAATGGCATGGAGGAACAGTGCTACTGACAGTTCATGCTAGAAAGAAATCACCACAGTGATGCTTTGAGTCTTGACAGGACTTTCTTTCACAGGCATGTCCATTTGTCAAAGCCCATGGGACAGCGCACTTAAAATTCATGCAGTTCACTCCATGTAAATTCTACCTAGAAAAAGTACTTTCAATAAACCTTGGACTCCTCTTAATGATAATCGTGATTAAAGTGTTTTTGGAAAAAAGTACATCGATATCTGCAAGTTACCTTGGGATATACCACAAGAGTGGGATGACCAAAAGAAGGACATGGATGGCACATATAGAAAATTGTTCACTGTTAGAATCTAGATAGTGGCTATGCAATTCTCTTGACTTTTCTATATGTTTGAAAATGTTTGTGATAAAAAAAATGGAAATAAGACAGAAATCACCAAGGGGAATCATGGTTCAATTTTGGCATGTGGCTTCACCTAACGATAGCTTAACTCCTTGTAGGTCAACTACTTGACCTACAAGAAGTCTTCTGAGGTCCCCTATTAGGTATACCTAGTTGCAAAACCAGAAACTCAGCAGCGGCAGTGCTTGCTTTCACAGCATCTTCTCCTGCCACCCTAGTCCTCCCTGTCCCCCTGTCCTTGTCCTTGTATAAGGGGCAGCTGGCCTGGAAGGGCTGTGGATCACCCCATTCTCCTGCTGAGTTAGCGTCTTAGCTCTTTGCTTTTATTCCTTGAAAATCTATTACAGGGGCTCTTGTCCTTTTCGGAGGGAGTCAAAACAGGGGGAAAGGGCTAGCACAAAATATTCAAAGCTCTGGCTTGGAATTACAAAGGGAAAGCTGGGGCATTCTGTATGAAAAATGTTTTCTGGAAGGAATGAATTATCTCTTTCCTCTCAAAAACAGAGGTTAAAAAAAAAACAACCAGAAAACAACAAATGTTTTCTTTGGAAACTATTTTTCTCTTATCACTATCCTCTCTTCTTCCTTTATTATTGGTAGGAAATACCATTATAAAAAATAAAGCATACCCGCACTCCCTCCCCTTAACACACGAAGTGCATGTATTTGGCTGTCTTTGGACAGCAATATTTAGAAAAAAAATTAGGTAGCTACAGAATGCATCCTTTCCATCCCTATAAACCCCGAGTAAGCACTCTTTCAGCTTCCAGTCAGTATTTAATCAGCATACCATAACTTTTATGGGGCTGAAATGAAATGCTTCTGAGATACTAAATTTCAAGTGTTGCTGTAAACTTTGGTCATCTGAGTTTGATTTACATATGATGGGCCCATCCACTGTGATGATGGGGATAATGATGATAGTTGGTGTTGATCATCTGGGAAAAGGCACACACACACACACTTACCCACCAGCAGAGTCCCCATCTGCTTTGTGTCTTTAGCATAGAGTATAGGAAGTGAATAACAATGGTGAGTCACAACTTTTATCTGTCAAAACCAAGCACAGCGAGCCTGACTTTCAAGGTAATATCAAGGCACGCCAGTTAGGGAGCTTCTGTCTGAAAGTCACATGTGCGCCGAGAGAAGGGAGAGAAGTGAATAATTCATGTCTAGGCTCAGGGAAGGTCATACTGGGTAAGGCCCAGCTTTTACTGCTCTGTAATTCTTGCTGTCTTGACTTCATCATTAAACTGTTTGTTTGTTTGTTTGTTTTTTGTTTTTTTCCTCGTGGTGGTAGAATATCTGGGATCTTTTAGACCTCCCCTTACTAGAGGAGGAGAGAGTGTCTTTGGCCCAGGAACCCCAACAGAAGTTCAGCGGCTCATTTTGACGGAGTTTCCTGAGGTCATGAGGTCTTGTGACCCTCCGGGGAATGAATCATTTGTTCAACTCAAATCATGGGCTCTATCCCTGAAGACAGAGTCTGGCGTTTGTTTCCGGGTGTTCCATGGGTCCCCACATGAAAATAGGGGTGTACTGAGAAGACAGAAGGATACTAGAGAAGATATTACAAATGACTACTACAAATGATCAACTTTTACTTGTGACTTCAATAAAGCTAAGTTTCCACAGTAAAAAATCAAATGACTAAGGCCAGACATTATGATCCTGTCTGTGCAAAACCCACAAATCAAACAGACTTAAGGAAAACAGGCAGGGGTGGAGTCTTGCCCTCCCTTCCACCACCCCAATTCTTTAACAGAGTGGTAACTTTTGGGGTATAGTTATATTATCAGAATTACATTACCCTGTACCTATCTTAGCTTTACCAGGTCATTTGCAATAATTAGTTGGTAGGTCAGTGCATGGAGAAAGGAGTTAAGTCCAGGAACAGGAACATGGCACGTACGGAGAATATCATTCAATATCTATCAGAGAACTAATGTTTATTGATTAACAGCAGACCAGCTGGGCAGTTAAAAACACTGGATCACTGCTGCCCACCCACCTTATTTTTCTTTTAAGAGAATATACTGAAAGGGGAGAGTTGAAGATGGGAGAGAGCTGCTGCAACAGGTAGAAATATTTGGGGAAAAAATGAGGGGCTAGAAAAAATCCCTGGCAGGCTAGAGAGATAGCTCAGCAGTTAAGAGCATTGACCCGCTCTTCTAGAGGTTCTGAGTTCAATTCCCAGAACCACATGGTGGCTCACAACCATCTGTAATGGGATCTGATGCCCTCTTCTGGTATGTCTGAAGACAGCTACAGTGTACTTATATAAATCGAATAAATAAATCTTAAAAAAGAAAGAAAAGAAAAGAAAAATCCCTGGCTCAGGAAAAGTTAGAAGTTAATATGGAACTCCAAAAAAATTGCAATTGGTTTGGACTCCATGGGTTCTCCATTCTGCCAATAATAATAATAGTAAAAAAACAACAAAAAACAAACAAACAAAACCCAGGGTATGGAAAGACCCTTCAGATGGAAACATGCACTGCCGTATGTGTGCCATCAACAGGATGCTCATCCTTCTTGCCTTCAAAGACAATATTCCTTCCCTCTGTTTACAAGTCTCTAAGGGGAAGACATAGTCTGGAGAGTGAGAGAGTGGAAGAAAACAAGGCTGATAGCTTCAGAAGCTGGTGGATGTTCAGTGAAAAACATTTGGCTGAGTGAATGAAGAAGGATGGGTTGGAAATTCATCACTGCCTCTGCCTCTCTCTCTCTCTCTCTCTCTCTCTCTCTCTCTCTCTCTCTCTCCACCCTCTCTCTGTATCTGTAAAGATTTTTGAGAGATGTTAACTGTTGTTGGCTGCTGTTAAATATGCCTGGGTGTTGGTCCAGTCTTTATGAACAAAGCAGGGCAGACAGGCCTCTACTCCCACCCTGCTCCTTACTTAAAGTTGCACTTGACTCTGGGGTCTCATGTGTGTGTTATAGGCTGGGATGGGGAGTCTGATCTTGGCCTCTTCTAAATCAGCCAGAATGGAGCAGAGGGAGGAGTAAATGAAAGATGTGTGCCCTGGATTTACCCTTTCTATCGTATGGCCTCTGGAGTGGGCCAAGGCACATTGGTTCCTTGATCTCGCTTATTTGAAGAGTCATGGGGAGTGGCCACAGAAGTATGAGTGTGGAATTGTCTTCAGTCTTTCTGACCAGACTCCGATTGGGAGGATGTGGGTAAAAAGCTCCTTTTGGGGTGTTGAGGAGTCAAGTGGGGACCTTAAGACTTGTCTGGGGCCGCACAGTAAAGTAGTTGAATGTCTAGGGCAAATGTAGGAGCTGAAAGGGTGGTTAGCGACCTCCCTAATGGGAAGATCAACTTCACCAGACATATCAGGGGACTATGATTTGCCCCGCATTATCAATCTTGAGTAAGTGAAGGTTGGCTTCATTAAGAGAGCCAGAAGAACTTCCCATTACAGGATCAATTTTTCTCTACGAGTGAAGCAGACTTCTGGAGGCTTGTATGGAAGTGAGATTTTGAGATATGTTTCTGCTCTTTAGACTTAGCGACTCATGGGTGGAGGAGTATTTTGGGATCTAACAGACTAAGGGATTATCGGCTGCACTGTCCTGGGAAAGCTCCATGGAGGAGGTACACCGTTAGGAGAAGGTGAAAAAAATTGATTCCACAGAAATACAGTTATGCAATCCAGCTTTTACTCAGATGTGTACCTGCTTCTCAGGGTAGACCAAAAATTAAATAAATACCTTTTGCTGGGAGGAATGTCTGGGAAGGGAAGCTTATTGGCTAAACCCTCTGGGCTTCAGTTACATCATTAGCATGGAAAGCTCTGTTTGGGGCTACATGACTGATGTGGGGAGTGTGGACATGTGTTCCAGACCAGGAGTCTGGCAGGGAGCAGGGAGGAGCCTACTGTAGTTTCAGATGGGTACCAAAGTGGTGAGCTTCAGACCTGCTCTACTTTACCAGGTTTCCTGACACGGTCCCCTGCCCCGCAGATTACTAATAGTTTTCCCCAAGAAATGCATGAATATACTAGTGCTAATTATTACCAATCAATAGAGGGAAAAATTAGTCATTGTATTATGTTTATTCATAGGTAAAAAGAACCAATTTAAGATAAAAAGTAGAACTGTATCTTTGTTTATTAAGATTGAAACAGCTGAATGAAAACTAACCTTGTAGAAAAGTTCTCAAGATAATTTCTGTTCCTAAGTGGTATGTAGTATATATGCCCTATCTAACTTAATATAACTCTTCCTAGGACATATTATAATCCTGGTTTTAAAATAAGAAGATGAGTTTAGCCATATTAATAGCTAGTATCAAAACTCAGGCTGATTCTAAAACCTAATGCCACTGTTGGCTTCTGGAGTGTCCCCAGTGGCCTACCATGTGTGTTCCCAGATTGTGGTACTATTAGGAGATAGAGAAAAACCTTCAAGTGGGTGGAGCTTCGTAAGAAGCCTTAAAATTCTTGGGAGTGAACCCTTGCAGAAAGTGGAACCACAGTCTCTTCTTTTGAATACTATTGTGTGGCGAGCCTTTTGCTGTGCCACGTGCCTCTGTTGTGATTTCCCAGTATTGACACAAAGGATTGGAGTCAATTGATCATGACCCAAAACCTGTAAGGCCACGAGGCAAAATAAACCTTTTGCTGTATTGAAGTCGACTATATCAGGCATTACATATAGTAATACAAAGTTAACACACCATAACATCTATAGCATTATGTTAGATTCCATTTACAATATAGAAAGTCATTTGAGAACGTTTGCCTTAGTATCCCATTGCTGTGGAGACACATGACCATGGCAACTCATAAAAGAAAGCATTCAATTGGGCTTGCTTACAGTCTTAGAGGCTAAATTCATTTGCATCACTTCAGCACGGTGGTGGAGCTGCAGTTCTATCTCAAAATCCACAGGCAGTGGAAAGAGATAGAGCTACTGGTCCTGGCTTGGACTTTTGAAACCTCAAAGCTCAAAGCTCATCTCCAATGATATACTTCCTCCAATAAGGCCACACCTACTCCAACAAATAGTGCTACTCCTTATGCATTCAAATATATGAGCCTTTTTTGGGGTGGGAGAGCATTCTTCTTCAAACCACTACAGTGTTCATGCTAATTAGTGTTTTTGTTCAATGCCCTGGAATCTCCTGGAATAGTTAGGACCTCACTGAAATGTGCTGTAGTGGCAATCCTAACTCCCAGTGACTTGACGAATTTTGTGCCACTTCTTGAGACTGGTGAGGTGGCTCAGGAGATAAAGTACCTGCCGTGTAAGAAGGAGAGCCTGAGTTCAGAACTCCAGCACCTGTGTGACAGTCCCACATGGTGGCACATGCCAGTAATCACAGTGTCTTGTCAGGGACGTGGAGACAGGGGCTTGCTGGGCAACCAGTCTAGCCAAAATGGTGAGTTCCAGGTTCAGCGAGAGAGACCCCATGTCAATAAATGAGGTGGAGCACAATACAGGAAGTCGCTTGACATTTACTTCTGACTTACACACTCGCATGCACAGGGGAGTACACCTGCACATACATGCAAGCAACATCTAGGTACCATTTCTTGGCTGGGCTGCCTATCAAGTCTAGCTCATGTTGTCTCTTTTCCTGGACTTCAATGGTAGGGGCAGCCCTTGCTGGCACACTGTCAACCCTCAAATAGAAAAGAGGGACTCCAGGTTTCCACCTAGAAGTGGCGGACTGCAGTTCACACTTCACCAGAGGAAGCAAATCACATGGCCACCCCAGACTCCAAGGCGCTGTGGAATCTCAGTTTTGCTGTGCACCTGGAAGCAGAGCGTTACCTCTCCCCACCTCTCCCTCTCATGTTGCCTCCTGCATGAAAAAATACAAGTGTCATCAAACTCTTTTACATGCATTGCAACCTTGGGCAACCAAGGCAGCTGTACAGCTTTGGGCAAGCCATTTAATAGAATTCATAACACCATGGGGTTGTTTTAAAGATTAAAGCAGAAAAATGTTTTTCTCTTTCCTGTGTACATTAAAAAAAACAAAACAAAACAGAAATGAGAACACATTGTGTGTGTGTGTGTTTGGGTGTGCATGTGTGTATGTGTGTGTAAATATAAAAATTTACATGGCGTTTTTAAGGTTAACCTTATTTCATAAACATTTCCATAAGTTATTTTAAATTTCTGGTAGGTATCCTTTTTATAGTAGAGTAACATTGCAGGACACAATCCAAAATAAGACATACATTTCTATATGAAATGGCGTTTTGCATTGGTAAAATGTTCCCAATTTGCAGTCATGTCTTATCATCCAAATAGCTGCCACTTCATTAAGGGAAGACGTGGAAACGCAGGCTGGAGGTGCCCCTAACTGTTCCCTGGTGAGATGAATCAAACTTCCCACCGAGGACCATGGCTCAGGCTCCCATTCACTCCTCCAAGTCTGGGTTTGAGGGGACTTTTCCTTGAAGAACACGGAGTGCTCAGTGCTGTTTTCTATGTTGAGAAAACCCCATGTAGATTTTTTAAATTGCATTTGCCAAAAGAAATGGATAAATTGAACATTCTCAATAGAAAACAGTGCTTACAACAGCTTGACCATCAGGGACCTGGTAAGGAGCGGAAGGAAGACTCTCACCCTTGAACAGCCTCACAGGATCATGAATATGATCAGGGAAATTAACACACCTCATGATACCCGCCATGTTCAGTGCCATGGGCCATCAATTTGAAAGCCCCTAGGGGCTGGGTCCTTAGCAAAGTAGTGTATTTTTTGTAAACATTCATAAGCATTATTTTTTTCTGACCTTAATTGTCTCCCCCTATCTCTCTGACTCAGGAGATTTAAATATCTGAGAAGGATGTAAATAATCTTCCATTAGCTTGTACATTATCTCATTCATTCTGGGAAGCATTTGTTGACAGATCTTAAGCTGAGGGAGAGTCAGTCTCTGGCTTCAGATGCTCACTGTCCACAGGTGATATACAAGGAACTGGCATGACATTTGTTACAGAGTGGTTTAGTTTATTACTGGCACTGTGGGGGAACACAGAAAAAGGATACTGTGGCTAGCCTGGGAATGTGAGCCAAGGTGGCACAGAGGTGGCAGCTGGGCTAAGGCTAAGGACAGAGATTGTGAGCATTTTATATTACAAATCCCTAGATACCTGTCAATCCAACGTGGAACCCTGGTTTTCTGGTCTTTTGTCAGGGAGGGGATCCCAGTGAGACAGATGACCCCTAGTAAAGAAGTTTAAGCTGGCATGCTGCTGGGGGGGTTGAAGGTAGGTAGTTGTAATTTCTGGGTGCTCACAACACTGGTAGGGCTGACAGGTTTCCAGAGGCCTTCCAAAATGACTGAGATGTTCTCATTTTGGAATTAAAATAGTAAAGCAAACGCCTTCATTCTGTCTAATGTGTCGTTTATGTAATTCATATATAATTACACATTTATAAATAATTTATACAAAGCTATGTATTTATGCACAATTTATTCAGCTTTCCCGTGGGTTACACAGCTGACTGCACATGTTAGGCAGGAGATGATGTGCCTCAGTCACAAAGGCCAGGAGCAGACGGCCAACAAGCACGAGACCGGGGTTTGAGTCCACCTCTCTTCTGATAAATATGAGATTTCGGTCAACGAACTCATCCTCTGAAATTTAGGTTTTCTCTTTTGACCGGCAAGGATAAAGCTGTCCACACGGGCTGCCTTGTAGAACGACTGTGAAGCAAGCCAGATAACAGATGTCCACGCGCTCTGTGAGGCATCCTGCCCTAGACGACGGCCAGCCATCTCCCCTGGCTCCATTCCAGCCCCGACTCGGCAGGCAGTCAGGCGGCTCTTCTCACTGCAGACCTCTGATGGATGCTCCTCTTCCCTGTCGGCAGTTTCATCTCCCCTAATGTAGGGGAAGCAACACGGGGGACGGTTATTCTGGACGGTTGTTCTGACTAGCCAGAGGGAACAAACGGGTGCATGCTATGGAAGAGATACATGAGGCTATTCAGTTCATAAAGCAGGTCACATGCATCATTTCCCTTCTTCCCCAAACAGTCCAAAGAGGAAATTGAGGTCTGCTCATAATTATATACCGAGGGCTGAGGAGACACATCTTGAATCGAGATGCCTGATTCTACATCCTTGCTTATCCCTTTGTGCTCCCTGAGAGAATATGAAAGGCAAACAAACAAACAACCCCCAAACAAACCCAGAGGTAGTCATGGGGGTTGAGGAAAACTATTCATCCACCACCCTTCAGATTCCAGGGACTGACCGATTGACTATGTTTTCTTTTTAATGGAATTATGGAAAAAGGGAAGAATGTTGCTATCAAGTCTAAGAAGAAAGAGAGAGAGAGAGAGAGAGAGAGAGAGAGAGAGAGAGAGAGAGAGAGAGAGACTTGGCTATTTTTCTTTGATGGCAGATGGACTCTGCTCAGGACCAAGAAGAAGAAGAGCTTGAAGACCAGAACCTATGATGTTATATCAGCTGGGAGCAGATGGAGATGCAGGACTTTGGAGTCGGGCGTTTCTGAGTACAAATCTTGCTGCTGTCACCATTGTGTCTGTGCAGAAGTCATTTAACTTCTTGTAGCCTCAGTTTTGTCCTGTCTATAAAGAAATAAAAGTAATAAAATAGGTGGGCTAATATGTGGCAGGTTTCTAGCTCGGCGGCTGGCATGTAACAAGCATCTAACAAAAGGAGACAGTTATCCTCCCGGCACCAACAGAGCTGAGTCCATCTGAGGTGTACTGTAGAGAGAATGCTATGCATTCTCCAAATTCCCTATGTGATGGTGAAATTGAGACCTTCGGGGTAGTTAGATCCAGGTGTCTCTTCCCTGGTTAGTACAAGAAAGCTCAAGACCCTTCAACCATGTTTTCAATGTGAAGAGAGGATGAGAAGAGTCTATGGCCAATAAGGTAGCCTTTCCTAGACCCTGAATCTGACAGCATCTTGACCTTAGACTTGCCAATCTCCAGAACTGTGAGAAACTCACTTCTGTTGATTAAGTCACCCTCATGGGATTTTTGTTTTAGTAGCCCGGATGATACCCTGGGGAGGCCTCTACCAAAAACAACATACATGGGTGCTCAGCTGTGCTGCCAGGATGTGGACTGGGGGATGTCCAGAGGGCCACACACCTTATCCCTCCTGGTTCCTGGCCTGGTGCTCTATGGAAGCAGTGCTCATTCCCTTCTGCCCTCTGTACTCCCTAGAACACAAAGTGTGTGCGCAGTGAGTGCATCTTTTTTTTTTTTTTAATACTTTTTTTTAATTGGATATTTACATTTCAAATGTTTTTCCCTTTCCAGGTCTCCCCTTTGGAAACCCCCATCCCACTCCCACTCCCACAGTCTCTATGAGGGTGCTCCCCTACCCACCCTACCCACTTGCTCCCGTCTTCCCGCCCTGGCATTCCCCTGCACTGTGGCATTGAACCCCCATAGGACCCAGGGTTGCTCCTCCCAGTACAGTGACTCTTGCACATGGCACAGTCACTTTCTCAGGTGTCTGCACCACCACAGGTTAACTGTATAGGGTTAGGTACCTGAGGCTGAGTCTTTGACCTACTCTCTTCCAGGTATGATGCTAAAGAAGTGATCTAACCTCTCTGTTTTGTAGATTTTTATCTATTAAACGGAGTAATAGTATCTATAACACAGATAGGAGTCTAAATGAGTTAAATAAGTCCACACATGTAAGACGTAGCACAATGTCTATCATACAGTAAGTACTAGCTAGCTATTATAGTCACCACAGTTTACTAGGTGGTTTTCTGCCCCCAATTTGTCTCCCCCAGAATTTATGAGGCCACAGACACTGGAATAATCTTCCAGCATTGGCTTTTGTATTGTAACCGCTTGCTTTAGGTTATGGGGTGCTGTTCCTGTTGCCTGTAAATTGACACCTGACTGCTCATCTACAGGTGATGAATCCTGTTATCCTCCAGGCCTCTTGTACATTCCAGCCATCCTCCTGTGCCACCATCCTGAGAACCAAGTCACCGGCTCAGATGTGAAATATTCTCAGGCCCCATTTGGCTTTAGTAACTTTTTCTCTCACTGGCTTAATGTAAATCTCTCTCCCCACTTTTGATCCAATTTTTATGTATATGATTTCTATAATTAGGATCATTTTTTAAGATGTAAGCAATCATGGGAATAGTATTTGATACAGCATTTAGGTGCGGGGAAGGGAAGACTTCAGAAGCCGATACCTCACCTATACAGTCCTATCCTTGGGCCCTGGGTAGGGGTATGGTAATAACACATCCAAGAATGGGGCTGGGGAGAGAATGCATAAGGAAGAGCTATCCACACACTGCCTCACTGTGCTCAGGGGTGGTCTGAGCTGGGCAACTCAAAGAGAAGAAAGCTCCCAATTCCATTGCCTGTGGTTGAAAGTGAAATGGCTGTCAAGTCCATCACATGAAAATGTTCACATTTTGCAGATTCAGATTCTCAGGTTTAAACCAAGGGACATACCTTGACAGGCTATGTCTAGG
>LR749666.1:740449-840449 GCA_902729485.2 Mus minutoides | reverse complement strand
TCCAGGACAGCCTGGGCTATAGAGTGAGACCGTACTTTTATTCAATATGCCAACAAGCCCTTGACTTCTTTCTATGACTGTTTTCATCTATATACCACACTGCCAGCCCCACTCTCTCGACATCAGTGGTATGGCTTTGTTTAGTGGAGGCAACATGGAGAACAAATCCGATTTACATACTGCATCACATCTCTTTAGCGCCAAGTTTCTCAGCTGATAGTTCACTTTGGTGGTGTTAATTACATCTCTGATAATGTTCCTCTTTGATTCTGAACCCTATGAACCAATGGGACCTGTCTTGATACCAACTTGAGAGACAACCCTTCAACACAAGGACAGGAGAAGGAGCTGTTGTCTGTGAAAGCGAGAGGCAGAACACTGTCCTGCGAGGCTCTGGGTGCTGTGTGATGTACATGAGTTCTCACACAAAGCACCAAGCTCTTGCCTTGGAGAATTCTAAATTCTAGTTTTCAGATATACAGGAGCAAAGATAGAGACTGTGTTATTGGTGTGGTTACCCTGGAGGAACAGAAAAGCAGTCCACTTAGCAACGCTGACCTCACAGAGGCTTTCTAAGTGTGTCTTCTAATATTTTATAGGAGGAGGATTTGGGCAAACTTTTGAAAATGAAAAAACAAAACACAGAGTTGAAATGTGCATAAGGAATACAATCTATTTGGTCCCCGAGGGACGACTGCACCTGAAGATTTCCTCTTCAGAAGCCAAGTCTGCAATTATCCTGTGGCCAACTTCAGACTAATGAACTCAGAGCTTTTGAGGATAAGACTTGGTGGAAATAGGTTTAGAAAAGTTTCCTAGTGATTCTAATGTGTAACCAGAGTTGGGCCCTGATTAGAAACAACAGTCTAAACATGTAACAACTGCAGAATCTACAGGGAGGGAAAAGATGAAGTGTTAGTTAGACAAAGCTCCCATGGGCTCTCAAACTTTCCTTTGGAAGCCATCTTCACTGTAATGGGTAAGATGCTAATGGTGTTAATGGAGAAACTGGTGGGAGTGGCTTGATGAAGTGCTAACAGTCTAACTGGGGTTGGGAGCAGGAGCACCTAAATTCTTACAAATTAAAAAGTAGGATATAATTTGTTTTGATAAAGTGTATGATTAGTTTTCTGGCAGGAACAGTCAAGTTATTTCCTTGGTTTGGACCATTAGGTAAGTTTACTGCTGGCAATAGTTTCCCAACATTTGTATATTAGAGTCAAGGGAATTGAAATCAATTAAAGCTTTATTGAGTGTCTACCATGTTCCAGAAAATGTTCCTTCAGAAATGAAGATAATTTAACTAGAAGACACACAGTCAGAATTAAAGCGCTTATAACTTCCAGTTGTACAAAGTTATTTTCCAGGGAATGTGGGTGAGTGGAAGATCACCAGGATAAGACGGCCGCTATAGGAGAAGGGGAGGCGGTAGCTTTGATAATCATGCATATTCACAGAACACTTTACCCTGTTACACTGCAATAGATTTTGCAGTTTCCATTTTGATTTGATTGTCTCCGATATATCTCATAGCATTTCCCTGTATTAAAAAAATTAAAACTATCTCTTTCTCTCTCTGTTACCACACACACACACACACACACACACACACACACACACACACACACACACACACACACACACACACACACACACACACAAACACACACAGATAAAGCTGGCCTTTGGAAAAAAATAACTGCTTTGATGTTCTTTGGTATTTTTTATAGCTACTAGGTATTCTTCCCCTCTAAAATAAATAGTTAATCTGCTATCAGTTATGTACCTATCACAATTGCATGTGTATTTTTCTGTTACTCAGTTAAATTTCTGTATCCAATGTACAGAACATAGAGGCCTGGCTCCTTTCTCTGGCTATTGGTTTGAGGGTAGTGGTTAAAGCAAGTTGGATTATTTGCAAACTTCTTGTCTACAGTGAGTGGACTTTCTTGTTTCCCTGGAGGACCCATCTCTTCCTCCATCCATAAAGGCTTAAAGCATCAATCCCAGCCTTAATGTTGGTCCATCTAGAGTTGAACGAACCACTGATGTTCCAGTTCTAAAATCTGGTTAACCTGATCTGTCATCACCAAACTGTCCCTGGGCCCCCAGAGTAAAGGCTGAGGCAGGAGAAGATGCTGTCATCCCTCTTAGTCTGGGTGCACCCGGTTCCTACCAGGTTCTTAGTCAGTAAGTGGAACAACAACAACAAAAAAGCAGGCAGGAACCATGAGACATGGGTTAGAAAGTTTCCCCTTTCCTTATTTTGCTCTTCTGCAGGTACTGTTCACCAAGGAGTCCAGCCCACCTCGATGAAAACTCAGAACATTCTCAAGCGCTCCTGGTGGAGACGGGGTTAGAGGAAGGCATTTTTGCACTGGCCAGAGCACTTCCTGACCACCTCTTGTCGGAGAAAAGGAACAAACGAAATGAGAGAAAAGAGGGGGATGGGGAGGGAGAAACAGGAACAGAGACGGGCCTTTGCGGAGCCTGTGCCTTTGTGCTCCGCATTCAAACAGATTTGTACCCTTTGTAGTCTTAATTATTTGTGAGAGCGGGATAACAGGAGTACCCAGCTCACCCATTATTTCCCGCATAAAAAAAGGCACACAGAAGCCGCTGATCATTCTTGAATTAGCAAACATGATACTAAAAAAAAAAAAAAAGCATAAAAAAATTCATTAATACCATCAGGGATTAGGAGGCTGATTAAAGTGTAGCTGTTAGCGTATGCAAATGAGCGATAGGCATTTATCGGGGCTTGTGCAAGCTGTCTGGGAGCTGTAAAGCCCATGTATGTTTTTCAGCTGATTAAAATAGTTTTAAGTTCTGGAGATTTTTTTTTTTTGGTAGGGAATTAAAAAAGAGACCGTGTCTACTTTCCCTTTTGGCGAAATTTCTCTAAAGTACTCTCCAACCATTCCACTTGACTGCACTCTCTCTAGGGCGGACTTCTCCAGAGAGGAGGCCGCCTCTGTCCTGTTCACAGTCTGTGGACTGAGCTCACTAAGCTGTTGCCAGACTTTGTTTCTCTGGCGGCTTCTAGGAACTCCTGTGGCAAGCTGGGTGGTGTTAGTAACTGCTTGTCTTCCCTCAAGGTGAAGGCACCCCTGCCCTTCCTCTGGCTAAAGACAGCCGCAAAGGAGTTTGTTGCCCTAGTACAGGGTATCCAGCCTTGCCTTATGTTGGCCTGCTAACTCCAGAGCCTTGATTTGGGGACTGGGGGAAGAGGGGCGGGGAGATCAAGGTGAATCTCTACCAGCCCAGGCAATTTCTGAAAGTTGGGCTATTGTGGCTGCCTCAGACCTTGGGACAAAGGCATTGTGAGAGAAAGGAAGAGAAGGACTTCCCCTTTGAGGTCTGAGTTCAAATGCCATTTTCAAGCCTTTTTATTAGCATATAAGTTATTTTCATTTCTAGGGCCATTAACAATATATATATTATTATATATGTAATAATTAACAATATACAACATTACAATTAACAATGTGTATTTTATATATTAACAATATGTATTATTATACATAACATATTTTTGTATGTAATTAAATTATATATTATTTAATTATACATATATAACATATAGTTATATATATTATAATATTATATATTATATATTATTATTGTTAATGGCTCTAGAAATGAAAATAACTCTCATGCTAATAGAAAGGCTTGAAAATGGCATTTGAATAAAAACAATAATATTAATAATAATTTAATAGTTACTATAATAGTAGTTATAATAATAATAGTTACTAGGTAATTACTACATGCTAAGCACTGTTATAAACTTTAAATGTTTGCTCTTATTTGATTCTTATCAAAAGTAGGGAGCAATACTATTCTAATACTCTGTATATAACAATGCCACCAGAAATCTGACCCTTTTCTAGTATCTCCCCTGGGGTTGTGATGATTCAAGGCCCCCATCTGACTGGTATTCTGGAATTAGAGATTCCTACCTAACTATATACTTCCTTCCCTCCCATGCTTTCTCCACCCTCAATAAGTCATTCTCAAAAGTGAGGCAGAAGGGTGTGATTGTAACAGAACACAGTCATATCCCTGATTTCAAAGGCCAAGTAGTGCCCTTTTTACTTGGCTTGAAGGCCAGAGTCTTACAAGTGGCCACAGGGCTCCACTGTTCCCATGGTCCTCTTGGTTCGCATCCCTGACTCCATTCTAGTTCTCCCAGCTTCCTTAGCTTTTTTCAAAGCTTCATAGACATTCCTGTCTTTCTTTACTCTCTCTCCCCATCCCTCTCTCTCTTCCCCTCTCCCCGGCCCTCCCTGCTTCTCCCTCGGTACATATTAATTAATTCTATTGTAGTTTACAAAATCCTTAATTTGTAAGTGTGTTGTCATCAGTTGCATCCGCTCAACCAGACTATGAACGTCCTAAGGATAGGGATCTATATCTATGTTGTTTGTGATATAACCTAAGAACCCAGAAGATACACCAATTATGAGCTCAGTAATTATGTGTTGACTTACAGAACTCCAAGATACTTTTCAAAAAATTCTCAATGGGTGATTTAAAAACATATGAAGCAAAGACAGGAATTTCTATGAGTCTCTGTGAGGTCAGAGAGCCTATGAGGTTGGGAAGCACGTGCACCTTGACCGTCAGTCCATTCATCGATGATCCACAGCACTTAATAAATATTCACTGAATAATAAAACAAATGATAATCAACTTGGCAGTTACTATTTCCATCAAAAAATATCCATTTTCCACTCGGACCACACACACATATTTAAAAAACACACCACCTTGGCTATTTATAGTTAGATGTTGCTCCTTAGGCCCAATATTTATCTATCTATCTATCTATCTATCTATCTATCTATCTATCTATCTATTTATTTATTTTTGTTCCCCAGACAGAGAAACCAAGCTGTCACCTCAGCTCTACAGCTCCATCTTCAAAATGGCTGTCCATGCTTTGCCGGTGTAGCCATTATGATATTCCATTATAGTGGCTTTTACTTTGGACAGCCATTTTCAAGATGGAGTTTTCCCTGGAGGCTTTGAGGGCAGGCATGACACATTGAGAGCTGAAGTTTGGAAGTCTGACCTGGTGGCAGATCCTGGCTTGAAGCTCAATGGAAGAGCTATAGAGCCATAGACGCTGAGGTGACAGCTGTTCTAGAAGCATCTCTTCTCTAGCTTTGACCTTCCTCATGTCCCCTGTCCTTTTATTTATGTTTATTTTATGTAGATGGGTGCTTTGCTTGCATGTGAGTATGTGCACCATGTATGTGTGCAGTGCTCATGGGTCTGAAGAGGGCACTGGGTCCCTTGGAAGAGAGAGAGAGAGAAAGAGAGAGAGAGAGAGAGAGAGAGAGAGAGAGAGAGAGAGCACCACAGAATAAAACTATATAGGAACTTAGACAATATAAATATAAAAATAACTTAATGTTGGCTTAAAATGTACTGTTATGATTTGACGAAACTGGTTTTCCCAGCTTCCGTGGCACTCAGGCTGGTCTCCTCGACCCCTACCAGCACATGTTGTTAGACATCAGCCCTTTGTGTAGCTCTCCTAGTGCTTGTGGGAAGAGCCTGGGTCTTGCATAACACACAATCTACTTCTCTGACATGTGTCAACAAGATGGCTTTTGCTCTACTAGGAACACATATATAAATTAATGTATATGGGAACAAAATGGAGCCACTGGCTTCTAAACACAAAGCCTAGAAGGCATCATCAGCTAACTGCACTGAGAAACCTTAGGAAGTGCAATCCTTCACAAGAGCTCGCATTCCTTCTATCTTCTTTTGCACACCAAAGTCGGGACTCTGGGTTTGATTAATGAGCCTTTCCTCTCTTCTTTACAGGCATAGATGGTGACCATTAGGCACAATTTGGAGGCCATCAGATACAAGTTTTCCATCATTACCTCTTTGTGTGCCTTACCTTAGAGCTGCTGATTGGCTGTGTTGGATCAGAACTGCCAACACTCTTATTTATATCTTTATTGCCTTTTGGGAGTCTATGCATTCTGCAGATTGCATGTTCTTTTAGCAAACATACAGAAGGTTCGGGATTGAGTTTGGGCCAGGGAAAGGAATTGATAACAATCTCTTTTCCGACAGAATCATGTGACCAGTCAATACTACTGGCTCACCTGAGCTCAACACCCCACCAGAGCTTATTGTTATAAATGAAAGGATTTTTGTTTATGGTAACCACTTTTTTTTTTCATCCACTCTTTGATTACAGATGACTTCGAATCTGATTTTGTTCTTAAACAGTTTTGAGAAATGATAGTGTCTCTTTCAAGACATATGGCATCAGGTCCCTTCTCTGTGTCATTAATTTCATTACTGTTATCACAACATGCTACTCAACACACACACACACACACACACACACACCAGTTGTGTGAAGCAAGAATGTGAACTGGAGATGCGTCCGTCTGACTCAGAACAGCTAAGGAAGCCGGTTTCACTTGAGGTAGAGACTGAGGCTCCCACACTTACCAGCCTTGACAAATCAGGGTGAGAGAATTAGTCATTTGTGATCAATTCTGCAGCATAAATTAAGACCTAGCCATAACCCGGCTCTGATGTCTGATCCTGATGACATTATTATCATTTTTAAGTTTATTGTTTTCTCATCAAAGCCATCCCCAAGCTTAGGAGGTTGTTGGCAGAACATAAATACAAACATAAACATAAGTCATGACAAGAAAGTCCTCAAGATCAATTGGTGCAATCCCCTGCTGCAGTGACCCAGGCACCATATACTTATCTCTGTCTCCATGTCTTCACTGCTCAAGTTTCCTTTAAAATGAAAGACCCCACAAGGAGCTCATGAGAAGGTCTTATTCTTTCAGCTGGCATGAGAGATGTGTTCTGTGGCCTGACATAACTTTGCTGTAATTCAGCTGGGATCTCTCTGTTTCAAGGTTTCAGGATACGTACCCATGGATTCCACATTCTTTGGTCTTCGTAGGTCCAGGCTGGGTCCAGTGAGTTCTCTCAGCTTTTGTTTTTCTTCATGCTGGATTTGTTGGCTTTCTGGCGTTGACATCACTTAACTCGGCGTCTTTCCTAAATCATCCACACTCACCTTTGATTGACATGTAGTCTTGGACACATGGTAGCAAAACCTGCATTGAGCAGTGACATGGAAAGGAAAACCCCGCAGCACACACATATCCACATCCTTTCAGGTCTTGTTTCCTAGAACGTGGAAAGCTGCTCAGGGCTTCAGCATGTTGCTCTGCAGTGATGGGTTGGACTAAATGGTCCCTGGGACCCCTTCCCTGGATCTGTGTGATAGATGAAGGCTGAATGATTGCAGTTCCGGAATGAATGTGGGAAGAAAGCGAACCGTTGTTCCCTGACAAATTGAAACATTTGAGTAGGATAAAGGAAAAGAAAAGGTGTTATAAATCTCTTCCCCGCAGCAATTTACCTGTGTAGATTGCGAGCCTGATTTTCTCCCATTTAGGAACATTACTTGTAGGCTTTGGATATACTTAATTGGTAAAATAAAAGCTCTTGATAAGCTGGATAACATTACAAAAAAAAAAAAAAAAAAGTCTTGTCTAAGTGTTTCAGAACTGGGAGCCAGATGTTACTTGCTGGTGTGATGTTATCTTTGATGCATGCGATTTGTTTCTCTTTCTCCTGATTTTCTACCAAGGGAAGGGAACCCGGTGACAGGATGCCAGTTGCCCCAAGGCTTTGTGTTTTCTTATTTGTTTATGTATTGGGGACAGGGTCTCACTGTACAGCTTAGCTGCCTTGAACCCATGGTGCCTCCAGAGTGGTGGGATTCAGGCACACACTACCTCTCAGCCTGGTTTCCAAGATTTTTTTTTTTTAATACTTATACAGATATTTTGAACTAGGTTGCATCCATCTGAGAGTGGTAGTCAGGGCTGCTGTTCTCCTGATAACCATCCGTACTCAGAGCAGGAGTCCGACGAATCCGCTGAGAGACTGCCCCGTTATTAGGTGACAGCATCCACTGTGTCACCATGGGCCTGAAAACAGAGATTTCGGAGAAGGAGCTTGAGATTCCTGTTTTATTTTTCTATCAGCCAACTTGGTGAACAGATTTAACCTCCTAATATTTGAGGGCTTGAAGGGAGGCTAGAATGGGGGAAGGAAGGTAGCTGGTCTCTAGTAACCCACGTAGAGAGGGCAAGGGGCATCGAGGACTGGCTTTCTGGCTTTCTCTATCTTCTGGCTGTAAAATAAGGATAAGGTTTCTGATGAAAAATATGAGCTGGTCCTGCAGAAGATGCTTAGCATAGTGCTCCCATTGTTCAGAAAACCCGGATCCAACCTAAGCTAAACTGTCTTGCTGATGTCCCTAAAATATGCTATCTTTGGACAGAACCATTAACTATATTTAAAAAGCCAATAATCAATAAGTCTTAATTTGTCGTGCTGACATTTGTGCGGGTTTCATCTAGATGAAATTAATTAGAAAGAAAATGGCCTCTCAGCGATTGGCGGGAGAAAAGGAATCTGGAGGCAAGATAAGTTTGACCCCGTGTTGCGGCAACATTTTAATGAGGTTAAGCCTCTGCGCTCCAATGGATTGGAGGTTTTTTTAGTGTGCACTGACATTTCTAACGGGCTTCTAAAGACTTCCCAAATGGGCTAATGCCTTTGAAGGCGTTTTTGTGGGTCATTGGAGTTCTCTGTGGCTAAAATCTCTCCACCTGGCATGTAGTATGTGAAATCAACATCTGGAAGAAGAGACTATGAGGAACAGTCTATCCAGGAACACACCGCCCCTCCACACTAGCTCTCAACAGAGTCCTTGGTCTCTAAACACTGCTGGCTAAAGTGAGGCTAGATCCCAACTGACTGGCACCAAAGGACACTAGGAGGTACTGAGGGTCTCATCCCACAGCTCTCAGGGGATAACATTATTTTAATTGCTTTAGGAATGTTTCCTATCCATGAGACTAATGGGACTCCGAGAGGAACACACTGGCGGGACTTGTTCAAATACATCTGATTTCCCTCTTGGTAGATAATTAGGTAAAGAGGAGTCATTCAGCGGAAGTCTGAGATATCTGCTCATCATTCACTGTATCTCCAGGGAAGTCCCTGAGGGCTGAGAACAGAGGGCCTCAGTGTGGGATGGAGAACAGTATCACTGGAAGGGGCTGCTGTGTGGCCAGGAGGTCAGTTCTGCTATGGAGCAGAGCCTCTGGAGGTGAAGTGGAGACTGTATTTGATGGGCTTTGATCATAATAGGCTGCTCTTTGGAAAAGTCTATCCCCAGTTGGACTATCTCTTCCTCTCCTATCATCTACCTTTTTTTTTTTTTAAACACAGACTCAGAGGGTCCCTTCTCATTCAGCATGGTCCCTGCTGGCAGACAAGTAAACAGGGAGCAACAAGAAGACTTAAAAAAAGAAAGCATTTTGTGTCCCACAATTGCAATCCCAGCATTTAGAAGGTAACTGCAGGAGGATATTGAGTTGGAGGCCACTTGAGGCTACAAGAAAGAGATATGCCAAAACAAAGAAACAAATGACTTAACAAACAAACAAACAAACAAACAAACAAACACAAGCTGAACCCAATGAAACCTACCAACCAACCAAAAATCAAAGCAGGAAGAGTCAGGCAAAATTATGTTTTTTTAAAGAGTGGACCAAAGCTTATGGAGAACCAAAGGATACAAAGAAATGGTTTTGAGAACCAACAGGGCACATTCTGCTTTTGTGTTCCTGGTTAGGGTGGTAGGGTGGTAATGTAGTAAAGAAGTATTTATAATTTTTGTTGGTTATTGACTTGTAGTTAGTATGTGACAGGTACTGGGTTAACCATTTTGCAAACACTTTTTTTTTTCCTGTTACTAATTGTAGCTCTGCAAAATACTATAGGAAAGGGTACTGAGGCGTAGATGTCGTAATGAACCTAGTGAAGGTCATGCAGTTGGGAAGTGGATGGATACATCCTGGGTGCATTTTCCTTGCATCTGCTGTGAGCAGCTCAAGTTGGCCTCTCTGCTGGAGAACATTTCAACTGTAGTGAAGGATTAAAGGGATATGTGAAGGTCTTTGAGAAGGGATGGTTAGGTAAGAATGAGCATGTTAGAAAGAAAAGAAATCATTAAAGATTAAGGGAACTAGTATTCCCAGTGGTGTCAGGTAGCACCACAGAGAAAGAAGAAGCTCTCTGGCCACACAAGGGCCAGATCTAGTCCCTCAGCACATATGTAACAGCTGTGCAGCTCAGTCTTCATGTGAGACCCCTAACAGCAGTGTCTCTGACTTTATTGCCTGCCTTTGCATTCCTTTCCCCTAACTGGACTGCCTTGCCTAGCCTAGCCATAATAGGGGAAGATGCATTTAGTCCTACTGCAACTTGATATGCCAAGGTGGGTTGACATCTATGGGAGCTTTCTTCTTTTCTGAGGGGGATGGGAGGATGTGGAGGCAGGGAGATAAGAGGGAGAGATGGGAGGAGAGGAGGGAGGGGGAGATGTGATTGGGATGTAAAATAAAAAGAAAGGAGAAGGAGAAGGGAGAGGAGGGAAGGAGAAGAAGGATGGGAAAGAAGAGGAAGATGGAGAGGATGGGGAGAAGGAAGAGGAAGGAAGGAAGGAAAGAAGGAAGGAAGGAAGTAAGGAAGGAAGGAAGGAAAGAGAAGCAGCTGCTCTCTGGACACTGTAAAAATCTGAGGGTGAATCTGGTCCCTCCAGAGACAAAAGGAATTGGGTGACAGGGATCTAGATACCATCTTAAGGAAGGCATGTCTGATGTAGGTATGGAACACATGAGGACTGTGACCTCTGCTACCTTATGCACATCAGTCAGAGATGAACTGCATGCTGGGATCATCACAAGCCAAGCCAAGAATAAGACATTAAAAATCTTGCAATTCTGTTAGTTTGTGTTTCCTTATCCTCAAAACCAGCTTATGTGAGAGCCCACAATACACCAGCAACTGGGCTGGAAACAAAAGAAGAACAAGCCCCAGATTTAATTTTTATTTTTAAAGTTTTTGATCATTGTTTATCAAAATCTTAAAGACATTCTTAAAAATAATTTCTTATTTTTGAGACTATAATATACTTAAATCATTTCTCCCTTCACATTGTCTCTTCCAACCCCTCCTATGCACTTATATATTTACAACACAATTCCTGCACCTAAGGCTCAGGGGTCAGTGTGGCAGAGGGGAAGGGAACAACGACTAAGGACCAAGCAGATTTACTTTTAAGAAGCTTAAGGGGAGCCAGGCATGGTGGTGCACTCCTTTAATCCCAGCACTTGGGAGGCAGAGGCAGGTGGATTTCTGAGTTCGAGGCCAGCCTGGTCTACAGAGTTACAGAATGCGTTCCTGGACAGCCAGGGCTATACAGTAAAACCCTGTCTCGAACCCCCCCCCCAAAAAAAAAATTAATTCTTTAGAAATAATGACCTTTATAGATGTAGGCAAGAGAGGATACACACAAATTAACACAAAGGGAAATCATTCCATTAGGCCTGGCTGACATGTGTGGATTGGATCAACAGGGCTGACAGACCAGGTGGTGCTGGTATAAACCAGAGTGGAAGCCTGTCTAAGCTGGTTCCTCCAACCAGGCAACTGAAGAACTCTCTGGTGAGTCCCACCGAGAGAGGAGCAGCAGGCTGCTTTTACTGCCAGCAAAAACTTTGAGGCAAGCTTGAAACCTGGGGCTGTAGCTAGAGGCTGGGGCCTTCCCTATCTCTGCTGAAACCTAGATATCTGGAAATTGGTACTCTAATCTGCTTTTAATCCTAGAGGAAAGAGAGGGAACAGGCACAGGAACTGCTTCTTTGAACTCAGTTTTGGCCCAGAAGGTAAAAAATGCTCAAAACAACGGGTGTGCATTCTGGTCATTTAGATTTTCCTTGGTGTGTGTGTGTGTGTGTGTGTGTGTGTGTGTGTGTGTGTGTGTGTCTGCACGCATATGATTTCAGCTTGAGCTTTGCACAATCCTACCATGTGGGCTGATTTTGCAATCTTAGCACAGTTTGGTGGGAGGCTGGCTGCTGATTCTCTTGCTTTGCCCTTTCTTGATACACCAGGAACTACACCGAGAGACACCTCTGTCTGGCAAAGGCTTCTTCCATTGCAGAACTGAATGGAGGGCACAGAAGACAATGTGGAACATTGAAAATCCTGCCCAGAGGGAACTAGTATTTTTTTTTTTTTTAGTTGTTTTATCCCAACTTCTTGTTTTGAAAATAATTCTATGCTAGGGAAAAAAAAGTAGAAGTCACCCTTCCACCGGACTCATTGGCTGTTAACCTTCTTCAGTGCTGGCCTGAGCTGTCTTTGCTGGACTGTTTGGATGTAATTTGCGATCTGACATCTCACCCTTGAATATTTCAACATTCATATTGCAGAGCAAGCTCATATTCTCACAAAGCCACAGCCCAAACTTTAATATTAGTATAATGAGGTGATCTAAGAGAAGTCTGTATTAAATTGCCCAGCAGTTTAACAAACAGACCCCCACTTTTCTCCTTCCTTACCCTTCTCTTTTTCTTGCTCACTGTCTCCAGGGTCTCATAATGTAGCCTTGGCTAGCCTTGCATTCATGGCAATCCTCCTGCCTCAGCTTTCTGATCTCCTTTGAAGTGAATGAGTACTTCAGGTTTTGTTGTTGTTGCTTGTTTGCTTGGTTCTTTGTTGCTGTTGTTATTTAAAATGCTGTTGACATTTAAAAAGTATCCAGACAAGTCTTTGAACACTTTTGAGGTCATGAAGTCATTACTGAATTTATGCTAAATAATTTTGATGAAATTACCACATAGGTAATAGATAGTGTGCACTTTGTGGAGATTTGATTTTTGGCCTGGAATCTGTATAGTTCTTTTCTAGTCAGAAGACAGAACACACAGTTTTTAGAAGCACTTTCCCCACAGCACAGCACTCAGTGCCTGGTACTACGGGTAACACAGTGTTCATTCAATAGGATTACAAATCAGTTCATGAAGCGCTCTTGCTGGTAACGAGCCTCTTGTCTTTGGAAATAATCAAGTCGAGACTGACGGCCAGATCTGAGCATGTCTTGCATTGAGAGGAAGGGCTCCTTTGATTCTCTTGGCTTTATTGCTCAGTGTAAACACTATTGTTGGGCTTTAAAATAGCTCTCTCCTCCTTACTGACCTCTTCTACTTCTCAGTTTCAAGATACTTTCAGAAAACCCCTCAGCTCCCCTTAGATCCAATGGGGAGTTTCAGTTGCGCTGTCGGAGGGAAAACGGAGCTGGGGTTTACCTGGGGGAAGCATTGGCTGTTCTGTTGAGGACGCCTGGCGGACTTCTCTCAGTGGCGAAGGAGCCGTGTTCGAGCAGTGCTGGGTGGTATAGGGCAGTCAGAGACAGCAAGCTTTTTCAGGGTCACGTCTACCACAATTCCTAGTCCTAACAAATTCTGGACCCTAGGCTGCCTTTAATTTTGAAGGGTCGTTGTGTAGTTTGTGCCTCTCTGCGGGGCAGGAGAGAATGGCTTGCATCTGCCTGTGTGGGGCTACTGTATTATTCCACTGCCTTTTTTTTTTTTTCTCCCCTGGGCTTCCCTGGGTAATGTTCTTCCCTTACAAATTTCATCTCGCTGCTGTGTGCATCGAAACGACGCAGTTATGGAGCGCACAGGGAAAAAATTATAATGCCATTAAAAGTTATCATAAATTTCAGATCAGCATCACTTCTAATCCGATACACAATTTTACTACCTCTATAAAGTGGGTGATTTGCAGTGGTCTGAGGCGTCTCCTGGAGCGTTTTACTTCTTTTTAAATTAAACACACCAACTTTGTGCTGAATTCAGAGTGTGGACATAAAAAAAGGGGGTAAAAAGGAGAGGGAAGGGACATCAGATGGGAATTGCAATTGAGTCTTTATATATGCCATCTTGGCACTGTGGTACTAAATATAGTGCCAGGTAAATAGATGTGCTGAAATATTCAGAATAAAAAACAAATGTTCCAATAGCGGAAGCGTGAGTCCTGAGGATGTTCCCATGGTGGGTGTGCTGGAAATAATAAAACACTGTTGTTTAAAACCTCTCAGTCCTCGAGAACCCTATGCTGTTAAAGATATAGTGCTTGTGTGTGTGTGCAGGACTATGCGTGCAGAACACGCATATGTATATAAAAACTCCTGGAAAATTAAACAGGATATCAGGGGCTTGATTTTATTGGTTGGAAGGTTACACTGATTATTATTATTATTTTTTTTTTTGAGGTGTACTAACTCTTCCTGCAAACCTAGGACCTGAAGAGCTGTCTCCAAGTGACGTTCCAGAAAGGGCCGACCCATTAGCTCACACGCAGATGAATGCATTTGCAATCAGACAGAGAGGTGGTCCATGCCCAAATCCCAGCATGACAAAACTCCATTCACAGGGTTCCCAGCTGAAAGGCTTTGACTGGATTTTAATACTACTTCTCCTTCACACCCTTGCACTTGGTCATTTTTTAACTACTAGGGATGTTACTAAGTGCCCACAGTATATTGTGCTCTGCACTGGCTACTGAAGACACACACACATTAATACAAACCAAACAACCATAAGTCTATCCACAAGGGACTCATAATCTGAGTCCATATATTATTATTATTAGTAGTTGAGTGGTTAACAGCATGCTTAAAAAAATTGAATTCTGGCTAATGCATGTGATTCATACCCAGGTTCGCCTCTAGAGTTTATCACAGGACCTAAGGGTAGGTAGAGGGGAATTGGAAACAGTTTGAATTAGTGATACAAAATACACAATCCTCAACAGGCAAAGCATTTGCCATTGGAGTTTTATTTTTAGCTATTGTATTAGTTAATTTTATCATTGCTGTGATGAAATGTATGAAGAAATCCACTTAGGGAAAGGAAAGGTCTCTTTCGGCTTATAGACTGAAGGTATAGTTTACAGTGAGGAAAGTGTGGTAGCAAGGCTGAGACTGCTGGTCATGTTGCATCTTGTGTCAAGAAACAGAGAGGGATAAAGGTTGGTGATCAGGAGGACTTCCTCCTCTCCCCCTTATTACTCAGTTTGGGACCCCACTCTGTGGGATGGTACAACCACACTCAGGGTAGGTCTTTCCTTATTAATCTCTCTGGAAATGCCCTGAGTGTGCCCCGAGATGTGTCTCCTCCTTGATTCTGAGTTGACTCAAGTTATCAAGGTGGTGCTTTCTAAGCGGTGAGTATTATTTCAGCTTTTCAAGTGACGAAACAAAACAGACTCTATGAAGGCAGATGGTTCTCTCCCCAAAGTAATCCCTGGACTGGATTCAATCCAGATCATCTCTTCAGTCTCTCCTTTGTTCTACACTCTTCTTGCCTTTGCCTTCTACTTGCCTTTGACTGATGTACATTCACTGACTGTGGTGTAGATGTTTTGGATGTCAAGGATAACTGTGACAACAGGCATGCTGTGGCTGACTCGTGACCTCTACAACAGAACTGTACCTAAAGACAGTTGCCTCTGGAGCCTGGTGGCAAGTACCTGCTGCTGAGAAACCCTGTGGACGGACTGTAACAGAGTAGACTGACAAGAAGCTCTGACCAAGAACTAATGCTAGCATCAGGTAATCATCAGGTAATGTGTAATACATTCAGAGCACTTAATACCTGTCAGCTCGTTATAATCTCCTTCAGTCCTTACTATAGCCCCACAAGGTGGGGACTATTATCAACATCCTTAAGTTGAAGATGACGAACCAAGGCTCAGAGAGTCTAAGGAATTGGCTGGCATTAGAATTCTAATGCAGAAAGACTGATACTATTGCTTCCTGAAGACAGCAGAGTGGCTGTTTGTCATTAAGTCTGTGTGTCTGGGTCCTGCTGTCTTCAGCACTACAGAGTTAGAGTGCTGTTCCAAGAAACTGGATTGGTCGAGGCATGTCCCAGTGTAGAGAGCAGCTACTCTGTGGGAATGAAGAACAAGTGGCTGAAGCTGTTTCTAGCATTTGCTGTCACTAGAGTGCATCGCGTTGCTGATTTCAGGAAGAATTGGTCACATACATGCACGGGGTCTTGTATTTGGAAAGCAGGGCCTACTGGTTGTCAGTGTTAAACCTTCTGTTATAAAATGCAATCTGTTGTGAATTCTACTTATCTATTAATTAACTTAGACTTTAGACACTTGCTAAGTGCCTACTTATGCACTGCTATTTGGATAGATGTGAATTTATTGTAATATAATTGTCAAGTCAGATTGTCTTGCCTGAAGCATACTTTGGGGTTTTTTTGTTTGTTTGTTTGTTTCATATCAATAATATCGACTCAAATGGATTGTTTTGTTGAAATCAACTCCAAATTGTGTCATTAATAAAGTATTTCATAATATTTATCCCAATGTCAATTCTATTTCAACATTTTCTCTCATCCTGTCTTAAATATACTAATGTTTAAAATGCTTATATGCACTATGTTTTATGGAACATTACTTTCAAGACTTGAATGTCTTCCTTGTTCCAGTTCTGTGAACAGAGAGAAAGAAGATCTACCGAGACAACTCTACAAAACTGAATGTTGGATCTGGTATCTCTTAGGGCTGCCAGCATAAGCTTTGTTTTCTGCGGTGTCCTCTTTCTCCTGAAATGGGAGTAAGAAGAATACCACTCCCAAAAGAGATAACTCATTTTGCCAAGCTGCTTCCCCAGGGAAAGCAGAAAAATTGGCACAAGTGCATTCTCATACCCTGGAGAACACTCTGCTCCTCCACAGATGAGGGAGCTACAGCCACAGCAGACAGAAAATATTAGAAACGAGGTGAGCCTGGAGCAGACGTGTGAATGCAGATGTACTCAGGCAAGAACTCTGGGTCCGTGGTGAGGGCTGTGACAGATACAGGGACAGCCTGTGTCCTGGTGGGAAGAGAACACTGACCAACAGAGAGGAACACAAGTAAGGATGCATGCACCTGCCTCCTGAGCTTGGACACTGAAGATTCCCCGTCAGTCAATACATCAGAGAGGACGCTGCATATGGAGGAGGGTGGGCAGGGTGGTCAGTGTGGCCACGCCTGAGGTCCTGGAAACACTTAGAAGAACATTTTCACACAGCAAAGAAGAAATGCAGACTGGATATTCAGGTTCAGTAGTTTTTAGTCCACTTTATCTCGTTTCAAAATTGTTTTTGTAAATGTTTAACTGCTTGGTTTACCCTCGGACTTGCATCATGGATTTCTGAAGCTTTTCTTCCTTTTCCTACCAATTCTGTAGCGTGTTTTTTCTATCCTCACACCCCTGTTTCCTCTCATTCCAACTTTACTCTTATCTCAACATGCCTTCTGTTAAAAAAAAAAACAAAACCTCATGAACATTCATTCCAGCTGTATCATAGCATCTGTCTTAGCATCTTCCGGAGGATGTAACTAAGTCATTCTTATTGCATTTTAATACCAGCTGTGGCCTGAGCATTACTTCTGTTTTTTGTAGACTTTTTTGGCTGACCTATCCAGATCTGTGTCTGTGAGACCTGGGGTCTGAGGACCTTAAAGAATGGGGCAGACTACAGTCTAATGCTGTAGACAACCTTACTTCAGTTTCAGTGTACTGTTTATACATGAATGAAGCAAAGAAAGCAATGGTCCAAGGAAGGTTGAGCTCAGAAAAACATGGTCAGAAAAACATGTAAATAAATGTCAGTAAGCTCATACTAAATATTAATAGAGTAGCCCTTTCCAGAACATTCTCAGGACAGACCAATTTAAACGCAATTGCCTGGCACATACTATAGATTATACCTGGGAAAGCACAAAAGCAAGGCAGAAGACCGTATCCAGATTCAGGGCACACTGCAGACAGCACTCAGCATATCCTTTTACCAGATTGGGTTCTACAGCTATGTTCTGACATCCAACAAAAATAAACACGTCTTATAAACTGAATGTAAATGGTTGTCACAGGAGGCATGAAATTATGTCCAAGACCAATCTAGGGAGCAGAATGCACCTGAGGTAAAAGGCCTGCTGTCTTGTTCCTGGAGTCTCCCTCCCAGTTCCCTAAAGCATTGTTCACAGTGCATCTACTTTGTTTGTTTGCTTGCTTGTTGTTGTTGTTTTACTTCATGCTGAAAGGTACTGTTACCGGCTGTCTCTCCTAATAGAAGAGGGATGGTGGATCATAAGCCCAAGTGAAGACTATCCGCAAAGACTCATATCAAATAAACCAGGCAAAGGCAGAAAGTGTAGGAAAAAGAAGACCAAAAACTGAAGAAGAAGAAGAAGAAGAAGAAGAAGAAGAAGAAGAAGAAGAAGAAGAAGAAGAAGAAGAAGAAGAAGAAGAAGAAGGAGGAGGAGGAGGAGGAGGAGGAGGAGGAGGAGGAGGAGGAGGAGGAGGAGGAGAAGAAGAGGAGGAGGAGAAGGAGGAGGAGGGAGAAGAGAAGGAAGAGGAAGAGACTAGAAAAAAATACAATCCAAATATTTGTTCTAAAACCAACAGAGTGTGAGAAAACAGGCCACCCAAGTCCTCCCAAAGCTCATGATTTCTCAGTGACAGAAATGAGAGAAAGAAATAGCTGAAATGGCAGGAAAAGATTCTGAGTCTTTCAACCCACAAACAAGAGGTGATGTTCCAATTGTTGTTTTCTTTGGGGTCTTTTATCAGTGTTTCATAAATGTCTTTGTTCACATCTTTTACCTCTTGGGTTAAATTTGTTCTTAGATATTGTATTGATGTTATTTTTTTGGAGTGGATATTATAAATAGGATCGAGGTTCTGATATAAGGTTTGCTTAACAGCATTACTGAACTTAGCATCCCACAACTGATAAATTCATTTAGTAGTTCTAGTAGGTTACTGGTGGAATCTTTGGGTGTGTACATGTGTGCGTGAGCATATATAGAAATGCGAATATGTGAATATACATATACATATGAGTGATCACATCATCCAACAGTGATAATCTCATTCTCATTTCTTCTCACCTAATTTGTATGGCCTTTCTTTTTTTCACCTGCTTCCTCTGGTTAGGAACTTTAAATGAAAATAAATACCCAAAAAGCTTGGCAATGGCTCTTCTTTCTCACAATTATTAAATGATAGTTTTGACTTGTAGTTAAGATTCTATTTAAACAAATTCTGGAACTGGCTGAACATTGAACAGACATGAAGACTTACATATTGATTAGTATTTTTCATCTTCTCTAAGAGGATAAAACTTGGATTTTAAGTCTGAAGACTGAATGAACTGCCCTTGGGGACTGAAGTCCCTCTCCCTTATTGGCTGTGGACCATGTCTTTTGTCTCTCATTCTTATTTATTTTTTATTTTTATTTATTTATTTTTTTTTGAGACAGGGTTTCTCTGTTTAGCCTTGGCTGTCCTGGAACTCACTCTGTAGACCAGGCTGGCCTCAAACTCAGAAATCTGCCTGCCTCTGCCTCCCGAGTGCTGGGATTAAAGGCGTGTGCCACCACGCCTGGCTTGTCTCTCATTCTTACAGTTCTTGACCTGTGCCTGTTTGCCAGTTTTCTATGGGAAGCTGAGTCTCAGACTGGCCTGAAGCTAGGAGCCAAAATAAAACACGGTTGGTAGTGAGAGACTTAAAACTTGGAAAAGAATGTATCATATATGAATGAACTTGGTAATTAAGAGGAATTTATTTCACTTAAGAATGTCTAAAATAGTTTTAAACAATTTTCAGCTACTTTGGTGAGATGATCCAAGTGTGCTGAGGGAGTCTGAATAGAATATTGTTCCCATGGAATGTTAATTTCCAATCCAAATTAATGAAAAATTTCAGTTAGTAACAGATATTATTATTGCTTCAAAGTGGAGAAGAGAAATCCTATATCCTATATAACAAATTAGAAAGGCGAGGAAGTATTTAGCTACAAGTAAAATTCACAGTAATTTAAATAAAAGTGATTTTTCATGTCTACTCTAAATGTAACTAGATGCCAGAGACTTTTGGATATATGTGGTCAAAGGTTTTAGTTTAGGGTTCCAGAGGAAGTAAGGTGGCTGTTTGTATTTCGGTTTAGCATGCAAATCTTCCCCATGGTTGCTATCAGCTTTCCCTGGCTCGGAATTTAGATCCCATTCAAAGACAGAAAGTTAGAGATGGAAACCAGCTATTATTATTATTATTATTATTATTATTATTATTATTATTAGCTTCAGGTGTCAGCTTGTCACACCTGAGAAAAGAGACCCTCAACTAAAGAACTGTGTAGCTCAGTTTGGTCTGTGGCCATGTCTGTGGGACATTTTCTTGATTGCTAATTGATTCAGAAGGGTCCATCCCACTGTGGGTGTCACCATACCTAGGCAGGTGTACCTGGACTGTATAAGAAAAGGTCACTGAAAGTGAGCTAAGAGAAAGCTGGTAAGCAGCATTTCTTTATAGTCTCTCCTTTAGTGCTGCTTCCAGGTATCTGCCCTGAAGTTCCTCATTGATGAGCTGTTATCTGAGGTATGAGATGAAATAAATTCTTTTCTCCCTCAGGTATTTCTGGTTATGGCAACAGAGAAACCAAATTAGGATGGATACCAGCCATACTGCTGACTTTGTCAGTAAAAGCAAAACCTTTAAAAAATTTTTTTCTGAGGAATCCCAGCAGACTTTACTCTCCAAAGTTGTGTTCTATGGCTTCTCTTAGCTACAAATCTTCTGGAAAAAAATAAACATTCACATGAAAAGACTCTATCTAGGGAGTGAAGGGAGGAGTTGTAACAGGTTGTATTGGTTGAGTCAATTAGCTTCCGATGAGAACCTACAGATGCATTAAATAACCTAACTCATAAATCTGAGAAAGAGTAAAGGAGGTGGTATATGGGAGAAAAGAGAAAGAAGAAAATGACATGAATATGTGTTGTGGGAAGCATTAAAAAAGGTCTGCCAAGTTCCCACACCATCTAGCTACTCTCTGCCCACCAACTCTGGGGCGGGGGTGGGGGGTAGCTCCCTAGTTCCCTTTGCTGCTACGCCAGCCCCATGCAACAGCCATCCACCCCACGGTCAGCCGCCACAACACCTAGCGACTCGGTAGAAACACAACTCTAGAAGCTTATAATTAACAAGTCAGATTTATACGTCAATAAATTCTCAATTCACAAGATGCCCACACAATAATTTCAGAGCCAACTGATGATACAAGCTGTCCGCCTAGATCAGACAAGTTATCCCAATAATTCTATCCCTATATGATATTCATAACTACCTATGGCTATTAAAACCATGTGGGATCAGAATCTTCTTCCTGTCTGTCTGCCTTCATCTTGGCTTTTCCTCCCTCCTCTGAGTTGCTCTCTGTCCCTGCAAATCTTCGCTATGCCTCCCTTTTCCCTGTCCAATCACAGGCCTCCTGCTGCACTAATAGTTTAATGTAATTAATTGGATAGGGGAAATCCTGCCACAAATATGTTTTTGTTCCAAAAAAAACAAAAAACAAAAAACCAAAACCAAAAAACAAAACCAAAAAACAAATTAAAAATCATTTGTTCTAAAAACATAATAGCAATTTCCCAACATTTTTAAAAGTAAAAAAAAAATCCTTGTATGATCTAATCACCTATTTTTAATAAATACTAACTTATAACCAATTTTGTCTCTTTCTGGAATTTTAAAGCAAATTCTACACACATTATTATCTTATCCATAAGTATATATTTAAGCTAAGGATTGTTTAAAAAGTGCACAGCTACAATGCCACTATCACAAAAATAGATTAATACGATGTATTTGGTTTATATTTATATACTTCTAAAAACCTAATTTTAAAGCCTGTTAGAACAAGATATAATGCTATTTTGTAATTTAATTAGCTGTTATTTTGTTCATGGCTTTAGGAAAAATTAAATTGGTCTATTTAATAGTAAGTATCTTGAGCTACCTTTAAATTCAATATTGTGGCAGCCCAACGGTTGAACATTCCACACAGGAACATACACTGCTGGGCCTCCTTGGTTGAGGGCATCATCTCATAAAGTTCACCTTGAGAAGGCTGAGGTATTGGCAAGTTATTTACTGCATTGGAATGCTCTACACATTGACAACATTAGACTATCAGCTACACATAAGCTTCTAAGCCTGGAGAAAACATGGAGGACATATTGTGGTGACTTAATATAGATATAAGAACTCTAAGAAGCATGTGACATGTCACAATTCATTACCAATGAAATATCTTTTTAAAATCCCGTTTAGGCTTGCAAGTTGGTTTATTTAAGCTCAGTTATTAAGGAAGACATTTTAAATATAACTCAAAAGTTCTGAAGTCTTGGATAAACAAGTACTCCACCACTGAATTACACCCAGAGACCAAGGACAAACCGTTCTGTCTTTCTCTTCTTTCATGTGGGTATGTATGCATATGCTTATTACAGCAGGAGTTTTGCTCAGTCACTTCCTAGCACATTTATGTGTGTGTGTGTGTGTGTGTGTGTGTGTGTGGTGTGTGTGTGTGAGAGAGAGAGAGAGAGAGAGCCTCTGAACCTGAACTTGCCTCTTCAGCTTTAAAGCAGTGGTTCTCAACCTTCCTGTTGATGTGACCCTTTAATACAGCTCCTCATGTAGTGGTAAAACCCAGCCATAAAATTATTTTCATTGCTACTTCATGACTGCAATTTTGCTACTGTTTTGAATCACAATGTAGATATCTGATGTGCAGATGGTCTTAGATATCCCTGTGAAAGGGTTGTTCGACCCCCCAAAGGGTCTTAATCTACAAATTGAGAATTACTGGCTTAGACTGTCAGGCTAGCAACCTCCAAGGAGTCTTCTGGCCTCTGGTCCAGCACTGAGATCATATGCACAGCTGCTGTGGCCAGATTTTTTTTTTTATGTGGGTTTTGGGGAATGAACTTTACAGACTGAACCCTCTCTTTCAAATCTCCATAAAATCAGCTGACGCGACATACAGTTGGCATACAATAGATTGCACATGGCAAAATATTATAATACGATACATTTAACGCATATATATCAATAGGACTATTGCCATAATGAAAACCATGAATATATTTATTACTCCTTGATGACTCTGTCTACCTCTATGTAATTTCTTTCATTCCCTCTACTTCACCTTGATCCATCTTCAATTAACAACTGGCATGTTTTCTGTTCCCAAGGATTAATTGTGTTATTTGGAATTCTATATAAGTTGTCATTTATTCCTTTATTGTCTGACTATTTTAGTTGGCAAGATTACTTCGCAATTCATTTTGTTGTGATTATCATTACTTTGTTGCTTTTTAATACTATTTATTTTATTATATGCTTGTGCGGTGGTTTGAATATGCTTGACCCATGTGAAGTGGCACTATCAGGAGGTATGGCCTTATTGGAATTCATGTGACTTTGTGGGAGGAAGTGTGTCACTGTGTAGATGGGCTTTGAGGTCTCCTACTGCTCAGGTTCTGTCCAGTGTGGAAAAAGAGCCTCTTCCTGGCTGCCTATGGAAGACAGTCTCCATCTGCCTGCCTTCAGATGAAGATGTAGAACTGTCAGCTCCTTCACCAGCACCATGTCTGCCTGGATGCCACCATGCTTCCTATCATGATGATAACAGACTGAATCTCTGAAAACGGAAGCCAGCCTCAATTAAATGTTGTCTTTTATAAGAGTTGCCTTGGTCATGGTGTCTCTTCACAACAATGGAAACCCTAACTAAGACAGCTTATATTATTTTATATATTAATTATATTATATTTATAGTTTCTGTTTATGCAGTTACTTGCCCATGAATATTTGTTTCTAGTTCTTGGCTACCATGATAAAGTCACTGTAAACATTTATATACAAGTATTTGTATGCATACAAATACTTTAATTTTTTTTTGTATAGACATGTATTTCCCTCAGATTTTTTTCTATTTAAAGATTCTCTTTTAAACAACATTATAGGGGAGGGGTCAGGTCTGCTGCTGATCAACATTTTCATAATTTCTTTTCTCAAAAATAATGACCAACCCCCCCCCAAAAAAAAACCTATATTCTTCCCCCATTTGCAAACTCACTTTTCTTTTGAAAGATATTTTTGCTGGGTATAGAACTCTACATAGGTTTTCTTTTAATTTATTGATTCACTGTCACATTGTTTATATTGCTTCTGATGAAAAACCTACTGTTATTCTTATCTTTATCCCTCTGTATACAATGTGTTTTAAATTGTATTTTATGGTCCTCTTTATCATCAAGTTTAAGAAGTTTGATTATAAGAGAACGTATTAAGTAAGTTTAATCATGTTTCTTGTGTGAGTTCACTGAGCTTTTTTCTAACTGTGGGTTTATAGCTTTCATAAAATAGGAATATTTCCTTTACATTGTAGTTCTTAAGTTGGGATATCTGACTTGGGCCTATAAACAAAAGGCCTTTGATGCAAAATTGTATCAATTTTATTGGTAATATTACATTAACCGATTGTAGTTATAGGTTATAGACAGTCGTTATACAAAACAACTTACTTAAAAGAAGAACAAAACGAACATATCGGTGCTTATATATTATAAAAGGAAAAATACGTACTATTGAAAATTAAATTACTGTCTATAGTACATAAAATCCATAAAATCTATAGTACATAAATGTTCTGGGACTTAGGTGGATTACAAGCAAAGAGTTAGGCACTTTCTTATTTCCTAAGATGCTAGGTGAGACCAAAACAATTGGCTGTATTTATTAGGGTCTATTTCTGGACTTTAAACTTTGAATGTATTGGTCATTGTATTACACCTTTGCCAATACTACATTGTTTTGATATCTATGGATTTGTAACACAACATAAAATTGGTTTATATGAGTCTTTCACATTTATTTATCTTTTAAAACATAAAAATATTCTGTTCCATTGCCTTCCTCTATGTATTTTAGCATCAACTTATCTATATTTACAAGATAATTACTGGGATTTTTACTATTTTTTTCAATAATTATTGTGATTTTAACTTTCTTTGGCATTCTCTAGTGTTTTTTGTAGAATTACATTTGTCTCTTATGTAATGCAAATGACATGAATATTTAACCTTGAAATTCTCACATTTTCTTTGCTGTTTTAATTTGCTCATTTATATTGAATTGTCTTTAGGTCCAACGACATTTTTTCTCTATTTTATTTTGACGACCACTGAGTGAACTTTAAAGTATCAGTTAGATAATTAATTTTTATTTGTATTTTCTTTATATCTTACATTTCTCCTGTAAAGATTTTTTCATTGCACTCATGATTTTTAATTAAGATATCAGAATGAGCTCATGGATAGTCAGAATCTTAAGATTTCTTCATACTCATGTCTTCCATAGCCTTATTTCTTGTAAGAAAGAAAAATCTTTGGGGCCGCAGTCATAACAACAACTCTTACATTTCTGTAGTCTGGTACCTTTCCTAGAAAATCATACTTCAGAATTTTAGAGCAATAAAAACAATCAGATAGACATTCCTAGAGGTTCTTTTGGAAACCACAGACTCTGGTATATAGGCTGGAAAATGAAGAGTAAAGGCATGCACATAGAAGACACACACAGATACACACACACACACACATATACACGCACACACAGACACACACACGCACACACACACACACACACACACACACACACACACAGAGAGAGAGAGAGAGAGAGAGAGAGAGAGAGAGAGAGATTATGGCTAGTAAGTAATGGAGATAGAGAAGTTATTATCTTATAAAATATTTATTTTATTATTTTAAATGATGTGTATGTTTGTTTATATACATTGGTATGTGCCTATGAGTACACATGCATGTGGAGGGCACAGGCTTTAGAAACCCTGGTGATGGAGTTATAGGCAGATGCGAGCCTCTTGACATGGGACTTAGGTCATCTAGAAGGGTAGTACACATTCCTAACCACTCTCTGCAGCCTAGCTGATAATCTTTAATGAACTTTCCAGGTAGTTTGGGCATAGCTGGTATGAGACAGGGACAAGCTTAGCAGAAATTAGCACAATAGCAAACTAACATGCACCTTATATATGCTCTAGAGCATTACAGCTTGGGAAACTATGGATGCATTGGCTGTGTGTGCTGGACAGAGGTGGATGTGACAGACTCATTTGGTTTTAGAGATCTGACTTGGATTTTCAGGACTGGAAAAGATGAAGCATTTGAGCTAGCATTTAAGGATGTGTCAGAACCTCTGACAGACAAAGGGTTAAGATCCTTAATCTATAAGGAACACCTACCAATCAATAAGAAAAAGATAAACCCAGAAATTGAAAAATGGGCAAAGGACATGAATAGCTGACAAAGGGAGAAATATGAGTGGATAATAAAGGTATGGGGAAGGCTGGGCCTCATCAGTATTCTCTGATAAGCAAATAAAAACAAGATATAATGTTCTGCCTTCTCAATTGGGAAACACTTCTAAAGTGGTTTAAATGGAAATATCCAACATTGTTGAGAGTGCAGAAGACGTGCGGACTTAACACACTGCTTGTGGGAGGCCAGATGGATTTTCTATGTCTGAAGACATGTTTAGATATATATGCCCAAAACTTTACTATGGTTTTAGGCTTTTGAGAAGGTACTTGTCCCTCTGGGAATGTATCTTTAGGGAATAATTACAGATGCACACAGGGATCTGTATTCAAGGATGTTCCTTGCAGTGTGATTTATAGTACCACACAAACATGAAGCTATCCCAATGCTCCATGGGGCAGAAATGGGTTGGGGTATGCCCTGGTGAAATGCTAAGGAGTCACTGGCACTAATGCTCTCAGATGACATCTAATACCACTGCAAAATGCTAAACGTCCATCATAAAGTTAGCACTGTGTGTTAGAAAGAGCAGAAATTAGTGTGTACATTATACATTTAATTTCTAGGGAAGATGGGTAACAGCAGATTCCAAGGAGATAAACGAGTAAGCTAACTCTGTGTTAATCTCAATAGCACAATTTTGAGTGGATTTAAGTTTCCATGTATATATTAATATCTATTATTTTTTATCTTTTTAATGAACAGGAATTATCTTTGCAGTAAGAAAGGAAGAAATGTACTTAAAGATATGTATAATGGGGATGATAAAATAACTGAAAGTTGATATTTAACTTTTCAACCAGTTGTTCAGCGATTTGTGTTGGGCATACATGGGTAGTTGTTTTTGCCTTAGGAGTTTAGATAGTACCATATAGAATGAGTGAAGAAAGCACTTGTTTTAACTTGTCTATTCTATGAGAGTTCTTACTCAACTTCAAGTCCATGTAGAATCTCATCTTCAGGAAAATATTATCCAAGCTCTTTTATCCCCCCAGGCTCTTTTATCCGCCAGCCCTCAGCCAGTCTGTGCTCTGCACATCAGCAGTTTGTGCCAGAGATCTTAAATTCAGTGCTCTTCTTCTGTTAATGGCTACAGCAGGTGTCCGTGTTGATTGGGTATGGAGTGAACGGGCTGGTGAATCTGGAAAAAAGTCTCCCTCCTTTCTTTCTTCTCTCTTTTCTCCCCCTCCTTTCATTGACAGTCTTGTTAAGTAGCCCAGTCTTGTTAAGTAGCTCAGGCTAGTCCAAAACTCTTGCTTCTCCTGACTCAGTCTTCTGAGTGCTGGGAGATTATAATGTATGCCACCATACTTGGCTTAGAGTAATGAGTTAGGTAGGTGGGTCTATCTATCTATCTATCTATCTATCTATCTATCTATCTATCTATCTATCTATCTATTCACTTTGCTATCTCTCTTTCTTTGTCTCTTTCTCTGTCTCTCTCTCTCCATTTATCTTGGGCCAGGATCTCATTCTGTAGCCTAGGCTGGTCTATAACACTCTTTGGAGCAAGTCCCCAAGCCTAGAGCAATCCTATTGCTTGGATCTCGGGTGCTGAGGTTACAGGTGTGCACCACCTGGGCTGGAGAAGACATTTGTCTAGATAGTGTTATCTTAGCAAATATGTAGTAACCTCAGGGGAAAATTGGGACTAGAGAAAATGAACTGCTGACTCAGTGTAAATAAAGGGACTCTAGGCTCAGAACTGTCTAGATTGGGAGTTCACTACAGGGCTGTATTCTCTACTGCTCTGAGTTATTGGATCCATCAGTCAACTGATCTGTAAGATGGGAACAATGCTATCTGTCCTTTATTATGAAGATTGAGGCTGAGTACATCCAGAGGACTTCATACACTTTCTGGTACATCATGGCTACCTAGCTAATAGATCTGAATGATGATAATCATCATAAATAATGTCACAACTGAAAAAAAAATTGTGGGAAGTCCTCATTCAACTGCTTTGATGGCTGTCCTTGCCGTGTAGCCCTGGTTGGCCTGGAACTTGCTATCTAGACCAGGCTAGCCTAATGTTCATCCTCCTGTCCCATGTTCTTAGTGCTGAGAGCACAGGTGTGTGTTTGTGTGTGTGTGTGTGTGTGTGTGTGCCACCCTTCTGGCCAGCTTCTCTTTCTGAACTCTCTGTATTGCTTTAGACATACTGTATCCAATTCCAGAGATATCAAAGACAAAAGGACGCTCTTGTATTAATCATGTTTCTACTTGGTACTTACATAACACCCAAGTTGCTATGATTTCTAAACCTCAAGATCTGATTCAGGTGACTGACTTGACCTCCTCCTCTCATACCTTTGGGCTTCAAACTGGCTTCCGGGAGAGGTTGCATGAATCCCACACTCCACCCAAGGTTCCTGCTCCTTCTTCTACCTGGACACCGGTGGGCGGCACTTTGACCCTTGCATGGCTTTGTGTTAGACACATTTGGGGAAGTGACAGAACCGGGGTTAGGAAGGTAACCCTGGATTTCCTCTTGCTTGCCAGGGGGTATGTCGGTTTAGAGATTTCGCCCTGGATTTTGGCCTCTGAGAAGACTGCGTTCTGAGTCCTGCAGGGCCCACTGCAGCCTTTCTTTGAGGCATTTCTTTTCTTTGTTTGAATTTCAAGGTTAAACGAGTCAGGATTCAAGGATGACTATGAAAGAGCAACTGGTAAATGTGTTCACAGCGAAAGAAAAAGAAAGCCAAATGAATGTTAAAACCTTTTTTGAAGCAGAGTAGAAACAGAGCTTTTGAGCCTTTATCAAAGGACAATAAAAACATTCTCATGATCTACACGGGCCTTCGTGTCCCCCACAGCCTGCTCGGTGCACACATGTGCCTGCACCCGCACAGACACACGTGCTCAGAGTCACACAGACTTCCCTTTCTCTAAAAGACATGCCCCTTGTACGTTTCTTTCTTCTTTATTTCTGTTTTTTCTTTCTTCTTCTACCCCCCCTCTTTTTTTTAATATTTCAAAGCTGGCAGTTTAGGAAATAGCTGGAACTGCCACATCTCTGTTCTTGCTAAAGAAATCAATGCTAATCCTATTACTGGCAGTTATCATCTATCCCAGAACTCATAGCTGAAAGACACACACACACACACACACACACACACACACACACACACACACACACACACTGAGATGTCAGAGTAAGAAAAAAAGAGTAGGGAGGAGCAGGTGTCCTTCATTCACTTTCAGATGGCGATTGTCTTTTTCTGTGTCTCTCTGTCTCTCTGTCTCTGTCTGCCTGTCTGTCTGCCTGTCTGCCTGCCTGCCTGTCTCCTGACCATCCTTTTTTCTCATATTAACAGAGAGGAAGCTACAGAACACCTGTACTCAACCAGGGCCCTTGGTCTAATTTGAAAGTCTGAAGGCGGGGCTCTAATTTAGATTTATCTGTCTCCAGCATGAGCTGACAAAGCCCTGATAAATGCATGCTTATCACGGCTTCCAGCTCTGTTACTGACAATGATAACGACAGTCAGGTCCGTGGTCACTGTGGGTTCTGTGGTAGGTGCTCTCTACAAACCATCATGCGTAGTTCAGCACTGCTTTGAGGTAGGCATGATAAGCAGTCCCATTTTAGGGATTTGAAGACCAAAATATAATGGTATCTTGTTTGTTTCTTTTTCCTTTGTGTTGAAAAAAATATTTTATTTTATTTTATTTTATTTTGTAGCTATGAATGTTTCCCTGCATATTTGTCTATGTGCCACATGTATGTAGTGCTGGAGAGGCTAGAAGAGGACTCAGATCCCTTGGGACTGGAGCTAGAGACAATTTTAAGGGGCCATGTAGGTGCTGGGAATTGAACCTGGATTCTCTGGAGGAGCAACCAGTACTCTTAACTGCCATTATTCCAACCCTAAGCTTTCTAATTAGTGGTGGACTCTGGCTTTGCATCCAGACCCTTTGAGTGCTCCATGGCTTGCAAATCCTCCTTCCCATGTTTCCCACAGTCCTCTCCACTTACAGCCTTTGGAACAGCATGCCTGGGACATTAGACACTGGGAGCTACTGTTTCTGAGAGTTCCAGAAGTGTACCAGAAGGGTTTTTATTTTTAGTTTTACTCTCACCTGTCTCATTCCTGCCTCGTAGTTCGAGTTGCACCATCAGATGAACACAGCACACTTGGAAATCACTACTCAGAGTGAACAAGAGAAACACTCTATACTGAACCCAGGAGAACTTGCAGGCTATCACCATCACCATCATCATCATCATCACCATTATTTGTATTTATTTGAGTACACTGTCACTCTCCTCAGACACACCAGAAGAGGGCATTGGATCCCATTACGGATGGTTGTGAGCCACCATGTGGTTGCTAGGAATTGAACTTAGGACCTCTGGAAGAGCAGTCAGTGTTCTTAACTGCTGAGCCATCTCTCCAGCAGGGTCTTTGTTAGACCATTTGCATCTGGCATCCTTGTGATACTTGCTGCTCAACAGTCATTAATCCTTCCACGTATGTGTACTGAGTTGTCACATGCATATATGACCACAGCAAAGACAGAGATACTTTATAACCAGGAGGAAGGCTTTTACGTCTACCTCTGCACGGGAGAGGATGCCTCTCTAGCTTGTTTTCTGGAATGTCTGATACCAACAGACTTGTTCTTGGCTGAATTCCTATTCCCAAGGGATTGTTTTCCTCTAAGATGAGAATTTGCCAGGAATGACATAAAATATTGTACATAAAGGACCCAGCTCAGTCCTCATCCCTTCTATAACCATTTTGTGTATGTTAATAGCCAGTCCTACTGTGTGGCGGAATCTGAGCCGCAAAGCACAGTTTATTGACCCTGAAGCACATGTTCCCAAGAATGGCTCAGTTCCAATGCCAACCTTTAGAAACTGCATTTTGTGTTATTATTCTTGGCTTCTCTTGGAACTGGGATAAAAGTATTAATGTATAACCAGGCCAAGTCTAGAGGCTATCAGTTCAGGCGATCTCTTTTCTGTCGTTAGCCTCTGAGAAGAGAGGGTTTTCCTCTTTGCTGTGTGGAACCCAAGTTAAAGAAATAAAGCAAAAAGATTTCTTTAAAGAATTCAGAAACTGGAGGAAGAGCTTAATAAGGAGTTCAAAGAGATGGTAGTTTGAGAGAGACATGAATCACAGATGTGGACACATGGTATCAGGCGGCATATTGAAGTTGCTGCAGTAGGTGGGAAGGACGGCAGCCTGAGGAAGGCTTAGGGTTGCAGACCTAGAGAGAAGCCCAACATTTTCTCAATTAAATTGCATACCTTACTTGGCTATTTTTTTTTGAGTGCCCCATAAAATTTAAAATAACGTATTACTCTAAAGAGTGAGCCATACGGGGTTAGCATTCCTACTTATGTATATGAATTTACTATACCTAATTTAGTCTACAATCCAGTAGGGATTTTCAATTTATGAGGCTTGGACTCTGTTGGTATTACCAAGATATTTCAGTCTTTTAGTGTTCTGTAATGGCTTCAAGGTGAAACTTTAATGATTGATCAAATTTATTTTGTATTATAAATTTAAGGAGACTAAAGGTTGCCACAAAGGACCTTTCCCTTCAGCATCTTCTGTCCAACTGTTCTGATGCAGAAGGCTCTCACTTTAATGTGACGAAGCAGGGCACTAATGTGACTTTGCGCTAAGACTCAGGGCAGGAGAACACGAGGCACAGTGCACGAGGCCAGTCGTTATCGCGTCTCCTCACACAATCTAGAATTCCTACTTTACTCAGTTCCCTTAATTTTTTTTTTTTTAAAAACCAAATAAGAAGGAATTTATCATGCCAGTGTCAAATGCATATGATTGGCTCCATGGGGAAGATCTAATTCTCGGGACAGAGAGGTAGGAAATGCTGTTAAGTGTGACAAGCCCAAGGGCCATGCTGATGACTGTGATGCATTTGATTTAATCCTGGATGTTGGGGACTTAGGCAGCTCAGCTTCAGCGCATGGCCCAAGCTCTGCCAACAGCTTATGAATTGCTAATAAAGTCAGCAACATTAGCTGATCTCATCTCAGGAAAGAGAATGGGGAGGATCTGAGCTGTTGTGTCTTCATCGGCCCAGCGGTGGTACCAGTGGTGGCTTGCAGGTTTTCAGCATTGCTGGTCACCAGACACCAGCATGACCAACCACAAAAGGGAGACAGGGATGTCTGGCACTAATTTCTTCCTCTCCTTTTCTTTCTGGAACTATAAAAAGGCAACATCTGGCTGGTTATGAGGTCTTCACTGCCTTGCCTTGATACCCAAAGTCTACTTTTTATACCAGTATCATAGCAGAGTGAGACAGAAAATAACAACGCATCCCATGGTCTGTTCCTTTGATGCCTTCCACAGTTCCTCATTAAGGACATGGTTAAAATTAGAGCTTCTTTGGATGGGATAAATGGACTTCTGTGCTCTGACCCCATTTTCTTTGTCAATCAACAACAAATGGTTGGCTGAGCTTTCTTGTAAACAATGATTCAGTTTTATTTATTTATTTATTTATTTATTTATTTATTTATTTATCTTTTTTTTATTAGATATTTTCTTCATTTACATTTCAAATGCAATCCTGAAAGTCCCCTATACCCTCCTCCACCACCCCCCCTCCGCCCTGCTCCCCTACCTACCCACTTCCACTTCTTGGCCCTGGTGTTCCCCTGTACTGGGGCATATAAAGTTTGCAAGTCCAAGAGGCCTCTCTTCCTAATGATGGCTGACTAGGCCATCTTCTGCTACATATGCAGCTAGAGACACAAGCTCTGGGGGTACTGATTAGTTCATATTGTTGTTCCACCCATAGGGTTGTAGACCCCTTCAGCTCGTTGGGTACTTTCTCTAGCTCCTCCCTTGGGAACCCTGTGTTCCATCCAATAGCTGACTGTGAGCATGCACTTCTGTGTTTGCCAGACACTGGCATAGCCTCACACGAGACAGCTATATCAGGGCCCTTTCAGCAAAATCTTGCTGGCATATAAAATAGTCTCTGCGTTTGGTGGCTGATTATAGAATAGATCCCCGGATGCAGCAGTCTCTGGTTGGTCCATCATTTTGTCTCAGCTCCACACTTGATCTCTGTAACTCCTTCCATGTGTGTTTTGTTCCTAATTCTAAGAAGGGGCAAAGTGTCCACACTTTGGTCTTTGTTCTTCTTGAGTTTCATGTGTTTTGCAAATTGTATCTTGGGTATTCTAAGTTTCTGGGCTAATAACCACTTATCAGTGAGTACATGTTATGTGAGTTCTTTTGTGATTGGGTTACCTCACTCAGGATGATACCCTCCAGATCCACCCATTTGCCTAGGAATTTCATAAATTCATTGTTTTTAATATCAGAGTAGTACTCCATTGTGTAAATGTACCACATTTTATGTATCCATTCCTCTATTGAGGGACATATGGGTTCTTTTCAGCTTCTGGCTATTATAAATAAGGCTGCTATGAACATAGTGTCCTTATTACCAGTTGGAACATATTCTGGATATATTCCCAGGAGAGGTTTTGCAGGATCCTCCAGTAGTACTATGTCCAATTTTCTGAGGAACCGCCAGACTGATTTCCAGAGTGGTTGTACAAGCTTGCAATCCCACCAGCAATGGAGGAGTGTTCCTCTTTCTCCACATCCTTGCCAGCAACTGCTGTCACCTGAATTTTTGGTCTTAGCCATTCTGACTGGTGTGAGGTGGAATCTCAGGGTTATTTTGATTTGAATTTCCCTGATGATTAAGGATGTTGAACATTTTTTCAGGTGCTTTTCAGCCAGTTGGTATTCCTCAGTTGAGAATTCTTTTTTAACTCTGTGCCTCATTTTTTAATGGGGTTATTTGATTTTCTGGTGTCCACCTTCTTGAGTTCTTTATATATATTGGATATTAGTCCCCTATCTGATTTAGGATTGGTAAAGATCCTTTCCCAATCTGTTGGTGGCCTTTTTGTCTTATTGACAGTATCTTTTGCCTTTCAGAAGCTTTGCAATTTTATGAGGTCTCATTTGTCAGCTCTTGATCTTACAACACAAGCCATTGCTCTTCTATTCAGGAATTTTTCCCCAGTGCCCATATCTTTGAGGCTTTTCCCCACTTTCTCCTCTATAAGTTTCAGTGTCTCTCATTTTATGTGGAGTTCCTTGAACCACTTAGACTTGACCTTAGTACAAGGAGATAAGAATGGATCAATTTGCATTCTTCTACACGATAACTGCCATTTGTGCCAGCACCATTTGTTGAAAATGCTGTCTTTTCCACTGGATGGGTTTAGCTCCCTAGTCAAAGATCAGGTGACCATAGGTGTGTGGGTTCATTTCTGGGTCTTCAATCCTATTCCATTGATCTACCTGTCTGTCGCTAGACCAGTACCATGCAGTTTTTTTTTTTTTTTTTTTTTTTTTTTTTTTTTTTTTTTTTTTTTTTTTTTTTTTTTTTTTTTTTTTTTTTTTAATCACAGTTGCTCTGTAGTACAGCTTGAGGTCAGGCATGGTTTTTCCACCAGAGGTTCTTTTATTGTTGAGAAGAGTTTTTGCTCTCCTAGGTTTTTTGTTATTCCAAATGAATTTGCAAATTGCCCTTTCTAACTCAGTGAAGAATTGAGTTGGAATTTTGATGGGGATTGCATTGAATTTGTAGATTGCTTTCGGCAGGATAGCCATTTTTACTATATTGATCCTGCCAATCCATGAGCATGGGAGATCTTTCCATCTTCCGAGATCTTCTTGGATTTCTTTCTTCAGAGACTTGAAGTTCATATCATACAGATCTTTCACTTCCTTAGTTAGAGTCACATCAAGGTATTTTATATTATTTGTGACTATTGTGAAGGGTGTTGTTTCCCTAATTTCTTTTTCTTTTTCTTTTTCTTTTTTTTTTTTACCCTTTGAAAGCAACTGTCAAATATTTGCCATTTATTTCTTTGCATATTTCTATTTTGAACACAGAGTAATATACATGCATAAGGAACTGGGATTTCATCTCTCTTTACAAATACACACTTAAGAGTTCAGGAAGTCATTTACCTTATATAACATCTCTCTTGAAGACAAATTTAGTACTATGATACAACAATGACTCTACATGAGATCTCTTCACTTCTTAGACTGTGAAACAATTTGTACACATACTTGTCTGGGAGTACATAATATCTATCAGTGTTTTGGTTACTCTTTGTGTGCCATGCACTGCTTGCTTCATCCAAGACATCTTTGATTGCTTTCAGCCATGGCTTCTGTCCCAGTCATTTTGTTTCTCATAATTCAGCTGCTAGTATCAATGCTCACTGAAGGCAGGGTGTGTTTAAAATCGATAATCATCTCAGATCTACTTTTTAACTTTGTGAAATTCCACACTACTTGATAATAGTAAATTCCAAGGGTCTGACAGGTGACAGCTTTCTTCTGGAACCTTGGAGCATCTAACAAGTCTATGGTAATAAGAATGTAAGTTTACACTCTCCAGACTGGCTTGTTAATACCTACCAGTGACAAGTGGCAACTGGATACTTGAAAAGGGATATGTGTTATAAATACACTGCATTTACCAGACATCAAAAAATATATTAAGGGTATTGAGATGAGTATCACTTCAAAAATATGAAGAGTTAAGTTCAGATATGAAACGTGTCTTCTGTTGTGATATTCCCAATGTGGAATGACAGAAAATTCCATCAGTAGACACTAATTTTATTTTCAATAAAGCTGATTGTGAAGACCAAGAGAGAAAATCTACATGAAGTTTAATTCAGTCTCAAGAGATAAATCAAACATTCCATGCTCTGTAGCCTACAGATGGTTGTTGTTTTTTTTTTAATTTGATAGCTAATATAATGTTCATAGCATATGAACTTTGTTAATGGTATATTATATATTATTCTTCATAATATTTACAATGTTTGCCTGGTAATAAAGATTCAACTGATAACCTTTAAAAATTCTTATGTTTTTAAATTAAATTATTTTATTTGCATTTCAAATGTTACCCCTGTTCCTAATCCCCCTTCCCCAAATTCTTCACACAACCCCCTCCTATTTGCTTCAGAGCTGGGGGCTCCAACCCCCAATCCCACCTAACCCTGCCAGCATCCCTCTTTCCTGGAACTTCAAGTATCTATAGGATTAAGCACATCTCTCCTACTCCTATTGAGGTCAGAAAAGGCAGTGCTCTGCTATATATGTGCAAGGGGCCCAGGATCAGCCCATGTATTCTCTTTCCTGGCTGCTTTGTCTTTGACAGCTCTGAGGATTAGCTAACACTGTTGTTCTGGATTCCTATGGGGTTGCAATCCAGTTCAGCTCCTTCAGTCCTTCCCCCAACTCCTCCATAAAGTTTCTGACCTCAGTCTAATGGTTGGTTGTGATTTTTTTCTCAGCTCGTTTATCCTTTGTGTAGAGAAAGGCCATTGATTTTTTTGAGTTAATTTTATATCCAGCTACTTCACTGAAGCTGTTTATGAGGTTTAGGAGTTCTCTGGTGGAACTTTTAGGGTCACTTATATATACTATCACATCATCTTCAAATAGTGATATTTTGACTTCTTTTCCAATTTGTATCCCCTTTATCTCCTTTTGTTGTTGAATTGCTCTGGCTAAGACTTCAAGTACTATATTGAATAGGTAGGGAGAAAGTGGGCAGCCTTGTCTAGTCCCTGACTTTAGTGGGATTGCTTCCAGCTTCTCTTCATTTACTTTGATGCTGGCTACTGGTTTGCTGTAGATTGCTTTTATTATGTTTAGGTATGGGCCTTGAATTCCTGATCTTTCCAAGACTTTTATCATGAATGGGTGTTGGATTTTGTCAAATGCTTTCTTAGCATCTAATGAGATAACCATGTGGTTTTTGTCCTTGAGTTTATTTGTATAGTGGATTATGTTGATGGATTTCTGTATATTAAACCATCCCTGCATTCCTGGGATGAAGCCTACTTGGTCATGATGGATGACCATTTTGATGTATTCTTGGATTCGGTTAGCGAGAATTTTATTGAGTATTTTTGCATCAATATTCATAAGGGAAATTGGTCTGAAGTTCTCTATCTTTGTTGGGTCTTTATTTTGTTTAGGTATCAGAGTAATTGTGGCTTCATAGAATGAATTGGGTAGAGTACCTTCAGTTTCTATTTTGTTGAATAGTTTGAGAAGAACTGGAATTAGGTCTTCTTTGAAGTTTTTTTTTTTTTCATTTTTTTATTAGATATTTTCTTCATTTACATTTCACATGTTCTCCCAAAACTCCCCTAAACCCTCCCACATCCCCCATCATGCTCCCTACCCACCCTACCCACTCCCCCCCATTGGCCCTGGCATTCCCCTGTACTGGGACATATAAAGTTTGCATGACCAAGGGGCCTGTCTTCCCAGTGATGGCCAAATAGGCCATCTTCCTCTATATATGTTTTGATAGAACTCTGCACTAAACCCATCTGGTCCTGGGCTGTTTTTGGTTGGGAGACTATTAATGACTGCTTCTATTTCTTTAGGAGATATAAGACTGTTTAGGTCATTAATCTGATCCTGATTTAACTTTGGTACTTGGTAACTGTCTAGAAACTTGTCCATTTCATCCAGGTTTTCCAGTTTTGTTGAAAATAGCCTTTTGTAGAAAGATCTGATGGTGTTTTGGATTTCCTCAGGATCTGTTGTTATGTCTCCCTTTTCATTTCTGATTTTGTTAATTAGGATAGTGTCCCTGTGCCCTCTAGTGAGTCTGTCTAAGGGTTTATCTATCTTGTTGGTTTTCTCAAAGAACCAGCTCCTGGTTTGGTTGATTCTTTGAATAGTTCTTTTTGTTTCCACTTGGTTGATTTCAGCCCTGAGTTTGATTATTTCCTGCAGTCTATTCCTCTTGGGTAAATTTGCTTCCTTTTGTTCTAGAGCTTTTAGGTGTGCTGTCAGGCTGCTAGTGTATGCTCTCTCCAGTTTCTTTTTGGAGGCACTCAGAGCTATGGGTTTTCCTCTTAAGAATGCTTTCATTGTGTCCCATAAGTTTGGGTATGTTGTGGCTTTATTTTCATTAAACTCTAAAAAGTCTTTAATTTCTTTCTTTATTTCTTCCTTGACCAAGGTATCATTGAGTAGAGTGTCGTTCAGTTTCGATGTGAATGTTGGCTTTCTATTATTTATGCTGTTATTGAAGATCAGCCTTAGTCCATGGTGATCTGATAGGATGCATGGGACAATTTCAATATTATTGTATCTGTTGAGGCCTGTTTTGTGGCCAATTATATGGTCAATTTTGGAGAAGGTACCATGAGGTGCTGAGAAGAAGGTATATCCTTTTCTTTTAGGATAGAATGTTCTGTAGATATCTGTTAAATCCATTTGTTTCATAACCTCTGTTAGTTTCACTGTGTCTCTGTTTAGTTTCTGTCCATTAATGAGAGTGGTGTGTTGAAGTCTCTGACTATTATTGTGTGAGGTGCAATGTGTGCTTTGAGCTTTACTAAAGTTTCTTTAATGAATGTGGCTACCCTTGCATTTGGAGCATAGATATTCAGAATTGAGAGTTCCTCTTGGAAATTTTACCTTTGATGAGTATGAAGTGCCCCTCCTTGTCTTTTTTGATAACTTTGGGTTGGAAGTCAATTTTATTTGATATTAGAATGGCTACTCCAGCTTGTTTCTTAGGACCATATGCTTGGAAAATTGTTTTCTAGCCTTTTACTCTGAGGTAGTGTTTGTCTTTTTTCCTGAGGTGGGTTTCCTGTAAGCAGCAAAATGTTGGGTCCTGTTTATTAGCCAGTTTGTTAGTCTATGTCTTTTTATTGGGTAATTGAGATATTAAGAGATATTAAGGAAAAGTAATTGTTGCTTCCTGTCATTTTTGTTGTTAGAGTTGGGTATTCTGTTCTTGTGGCTGTCTTTTTTTTAGGTTTGTTGAAGGATTACTTTTTTGCTTTTTCTAGGGCATCTTTTCCATCCTTTTATTCGTGTTTTTCTGTTATTATCCTTTGAAGGGCTGGATTCGTGGAAAGATATTGTGTGAATTTGGTTTTGTCATCGCATACTTTGGTTTCTCCATCTATGGTAATTGAGAGTTTTGCTGGGTATAGCAGCCTGGACTGGCATTTGTGTTCTCTTAGAGTCTGTATAACATCTGTCCAGCATCTTCTGGCTTTCATAGTCTCTGGTGAGAAGTCTGGAGTAATTCTAATAGGCCTGCCTTTGTATGTTACTTGGCCTTTTTCCCTTACTGCTTTTAATATTCTGTCTGTATTTAATGCATTTTTTGTTCTGATTATTATATGTTGGGAGGTATTTCTTTTCTGGTCCAGTCTATTTGGAGTTCTGTAGGCTTCTTGTATGTTCATGGGCATCTCTTTCTTTAGGTATGGGAAGTTTTCTTCTATAGTTTTGTTGAAGACATTTTCTGGCCCTTTAAGTTGAAAAATCTTCATTCTCATCTACTCCTATTATCTGTAGGTTTGGTCTTCTCATTGTGTCCTGGATTTCCTCGATCTTTTGAGTTAGGATCTTTTTGCATTTGCATTTTCTTTGATTGTTGTGTCCATGTTCCCTATGGAATCTTCTGCACCTGAGATTCTCTATTCCATCTCTTGTATTCTGTTGCTGATGCTCGTATCTATGGTTCCTGATTTCTTTCCTACTGTTTCTATTTCCAGAATTATCTTCTTTTAGGCTTTCTTTATTGTTTCTACTTCTATTTTTAGGTCCTGGATTGTTTTGTTCAATTCCATCATCTGTTTGGTATTGTTTTCCTGTAGCTATCTAAGGGATTTTTGTGTTTCCTCTTTAAATGCTTCTAGTTGTTTACCTGTGTTTTCCTGTGTTTCCTTCTTAAAGTCCTCCATCATCATCATGAGGAGTGACTTTATATCCATGTCTTGCTTTTCTGGTGTGATGATGTATTCAGGACTTGACATGGTGGGAGAGTTTGGTTTTGATGATGCCAAGTATCCTTGGTTTCTGTTGCTTCTGTTCTTATGCTTGCCTTCTGCCATCTGATTATCTCAAGTGCTGCTGTCCTCAATATGTCTGCTTGGAGCCTGTCCTTATAATCCCAGTTGATTCTAGACTCCTCAGAGTCCAGCTTTCACTATGATCCTTTGATTGTGGGCTCCTGTGAACCTGAGATTCTGGGTGTGTCTGAGTTCTTGGCAGTCATGTTCCACTGAGACCCTGAAATACTGGTGTGACCCAGCTTCTGTTATCCTGGGATACTGTTGTCCTAAGATCCTGGGCGTGTTACAGTGCTTTGAAATGGTGTCTCCTTTGAGTAGCGTGGAGCTGTCTGGTCAGTGGTCGCAAGAACGCATGCAGAGTCCTCTATGGACCTTGGGGGTGTCCACCGACTCTGCACCCAAGGTAACCCGGTGCTGGCACCAACCGGAGGGGACTTGTGCCCCTGGTCTGGCCAATTTTCTGCTTCCCTAATGCTGTCTCAGGTCCCGCGTGATTGGATTGGAACAGAAGTTGTGTTCCACTCACCAGTGGACACAAGATCATGTGGAGAGTCTTTTAGGGAACATGGGGGTTTCTACTGACTCTGTGCCCAAGGTGACCCGGTGCTGGCGCTGACTGGAAGGGACTTGTGCCCCTCATGATTAGGTTTCTTAATACATTCTATGATGGAAGAGGAATATGGCCAACTGTGAGGCTATCCTGGTTTTAGATAGAGTCCTCTGAGAGCCACAACCCCAGAGAGGTGAAGAGCAGAAACTAAGAGTTACCAAACTACTGGGAAAACTGTTTCTCTCCCTTTCCTAAAGCTTGGGAGAGTTACAGCTAAAGCTAAACTTACATAAATATTATGGTCAACACTGTATCTATCACTATCACTAACTTCCAGCAAAGGAAGTTTTTTTTATGTACAAAAGCAATCATTCCCTAGCCTTTGTTCAATGCTGTCTTAACTCTTGCAAGATGGTGAAAGGTGGAGTATTATTACAATTGGTTGAATAGTGTTTGACTGCTGTGATCGTCACCTTAAAGCATAGAAGAACCCAGGAACCAGGCTTAGTTGGCATCCACTACCATTTGCCAGACATGTGAGTAAAGTCATCTTACACCACCCAACCAGAGTAAATTTCCTCATGATACCAACCATCTGAGGCCTTCAGGTGAGGCCAGAGTTAACTGACCAGCTGAGCCAAAACTGTGAGCATGGAAGTATGAGCAAGCTGGCATTGAATTACCTTTGTCTTTGTGACAAAACACCTCTGAGAGCAACTTAAAGGAAGATTTGCTTCTTATTGGCTCACAGTTTCAGAGGGCTCAGTCCATGGTTGTCCCCGTGTTCTTAGGCAAGATATCATACCAGCAGTAGTCCGTGGCCAAGATGCAAAGGCAGAAAGTGTCTTCTATTCTTTCAAAGATCTGCCCCTATGTCCTCCAGCTATGGTCTACATCCAAAAGTTTCTAGGACCTCTCAGAACAGTAAAGTAGCCACCATTAAGATGGGTACTGTTTCTTGGGTACCTTCTCAGAAGAAAACGAATTGATGTGTGGCCCTCAAGTTAGCTAATCACATATTCTCAAGATGTGGTGTATCCATTTCTTGCTGGGGTGACATGACTATTACCATGTAGAACAGAACACTTGTGTTTGCCTCAGGATAGCTCAGCCTGCAGTCACGGCAATGAAATAAACAGGACAACGTACGTAGCTGGTGGTTAGGTCTCTGGCAATAAGGCTGTTAACATTCCCTCATGGAAGGAGGGGAGATGGTACGGAGTCCATCATTTGAGACTCCTGCCTTTTCTGCCTCAGATGCATATGTTCTTGCAGGCTATAGAAAGTGGGATGGATACTCACTGTGGGGTGAGACTGCTGGTGCAGCTTTTTGTGACTTGACTATATGGGGAGCAGGATTTTCTGATGGTGTAGCTGCCTGTTGGTCATCCATGCTTTAGATAACCCCAAGAAACTCACTGCTTCACCAGGCTGGGCTTGGACAGAATCAACTCTTGGGTACGTTAGTGTTCTCTCTGTCTGGGGTGAATGGGTGTTTCTTCTTCATGGCCATGCATAAAAATTCACATGACACACAGTTCCTCAAACTTTCTCAAGACTCCTACTCATCTTCCTAAGCTTTTCTGAAAAACCAGAGAAGCACTGGAAATTCAGTAATGACGCTTTTGTATCTACTGTTCCTCACGAAGCAAAGACCCACTCAATTATGATATTTGCCAGAAGATTGTGGTTATAATTACTGTGTTCACATATGGAGAGAGAAAAATAAATATAGTCTGTGGCCTGGCTTGGAATTCTGATAAGTCCTTCCAATGCAAAATTCTTGACCTTTAAAAAATTAAGTGTAACAAATAGCCTTTCCAAATGAACACTTGAGACTGAAAAAGGTTAAAAAAATTGCACAGGCCAGAAATTAAAGGGAAAATAGAAACCAGAGACGAGATGGACTCCATATGAGAGCAACTGTTTAAGTCTTTGCAATGTGGTAAGTCAATACCAGCTGAGGAGACAACGGAGAGGTGGGGCCTCCAGAGTCCTGCATGCCTGACAAAGAGGAGAGAAAGACATCTTTCCATATTAAAGGAGAATGGCAGGAAATGAGGTAATTTGGATAAGTGGGGGGTTCATCTCCCTTAACTTTCATAACTAGCAGCAGAATCTGGGCACACAGGGAGGAGCATCCCTGTAGCCTTGTCTCTCTGGAGGTGGAGATGGGACGGTCGGGAGCTCAGACTTTACTTGGTTATAGAGTGAGCTTAAGGCTTGTCTCATCTCAGTTCCATAAGACCCTTGACTCAAAATGACAGCAAAAGAACCCAACAGAACAAACCAGCCACCCTATTAGCAAGCCAGTACTTATTTTATGCCATCAAGTCATGGGACAAGTTTGGGGTTCAAATTAATGTCTGTGAAACTTTAAGGTAGTAGTGGTTTTGGATCTGCGCATCACCCTCCCAAGATTGTAATGATATATATACACTATGACTATGAAAACATGATGTACATATACAGATCAATTACAAATACCTTTATTTATCCCTGAAGCTTTGAAATATATCATTTAGATTAACTGTTTATTTTCTGAAGTCTCAGTTTGCCGTGTGATCCAAGGATCGCTCTCTTCCTCCCTGGGGCTTCACCTCTTTATCTAGCAAGGGGAGTGATTTTTAGCTGTAGCTTTTCATGGTCCTATTATTCTATGAAGTTATTAGTTCATGAATAAATGATGTAGTACTCTAAGGTCCAGGGAATAGAAAATTAAGATTTTATCTTGGTCACTGTTTCTGATTAGCCAAGCTATTAATGCTGGCTCTTTTTTTTTTTTTTCTAGCCTGAGGCTCCACCAACCTGAACTAGTTGGTGGAAAAGGGCTCTTCTCTTCTGCTTGAAGTCTCTCTGGGTTGCTCTGTACAGATCTGTTTGAGATATTCCCTGCAGATGGCTATGCAGGCTTACTGAGCTTTGGGGACCAGAAACACCTGAGAAACCACATCCCTGCCCAGCTTTCTCCAAATAAACTCCATGTGGATGCTAGCCGAAGCACTCAGACGGCAAAGTTGCCTCTTCTAGGTGTTGATGGCAGAGGCTAGGATGGTGTTATAGGAGGGATTTTGCTCTTCATAAAGAACTGGAAAGAACAAGAAAGTTTTAAACTGTGGATAACATTGTAGGTAGTGTCCTATAGCTCTGATGGTTTGTATGTTTTGATTCAGTAATTGGAGGGGATAAAATGAGATCTGAGCCCAGTAAATGGGTACATTCCACTTCCTTGGCCAGAGTCTTGGCTTAAGGCTAGACAAATGATCCAACCACAGCCTCATAATTAATGAATATGAGATACGTTATTACATAATGAGACATCTGAGAACATGAGGGCAAAGAATACCCTTCTCAAAAAAAAGAAAAAAGAAAAAAGAAAAAAAGCCAGGTGGTGGTGGTGGTGGTGGTACATGCCTTTAATCCCAGCACTTGGGAACTTGGGAGGCAGAGGCAGGTGGATTTCTGAGTTCAAGGCCAGCCTAGTCTACAGAGTGAGTTTCAGGACAGCCAGAGCTACACAGAGATACCCTCTCTCACCCCCCCACAAAATAATAATAATAATAATAAAATAAATAAATAAATTTAAAAATATTAAAAAAAAGAATACCCTTCTGCTGCCAGTGAACTTAAAGGCACAGATAAAAGAGCTGTGGTTATTTTGTAGCAGTGGGAAAGGACCTAGTTTGGATCTGTGTTAGTAGAGAGCTGACCCAAAAATACCCCTTGAGCTCCCACCACATGTGGGATTCAGTTAGTGAGTGAACTCACCACTGTTTTAAGCACATGTGTTCTAGCTGCCTTGGGTTTTCTTGTGTCATCTAAGTAGTCTTGAGTAGTAAAGTAAGTTTCATTCTCTGATGAGTGCACTTCCAAATCCCTACCCACACCCTTATTCCTGTGCTGGGGGTCTTGTGTACTATGAGTGACCCTCAGGCCTAGAGCATCTTCAGGGACTGATTTTTGGCTGCAAGTTTCTGCACCTTCTGGGCCATCAAGGGAATCCAAGAAGAAAGGACTTGTCACAATGGAAGAAAATGATCTCTCTCCAAATGGTTAACCAACACCCTCTTCTTACTGAGCCTTAATTCATGGCAGGGCGAGCTGATTGGGGTCTATGACCAGAAGATTCTGTCGTTTCCAGGGAACCACAAAGGAAATACAGAAATGAAGGAAAGCTGGAACCCATCTTGAAAACGGATTGTAGCTCTCATATGTGATGTCTACTCTCCTGTATCACTTGGCTTTATAAATACCAGGCTCTGAGACAACAGAGCACACACCAACGAAACATACTGGGGGTTTCATGTTCCTGGATTTCTACTAGCACCACATTGAGGAGTAGGACTAGAGGGAATTAGGTACTGCTGACAATGGCTTCAAAAGGTCTGATGATCATTGAAACAGAAACAATACTTCCAAGAAATGAAATCCTCCTCCCCAAATTAGTCAATCTCATGCTCCTCTGTGTTTATATCACATGGAATGCCAGCACCCCAGGCTTTGGAATGGGACATGGTTGAAGTTCTTGTCACCTTGTATGGAAGAGATGCTCTGGGGGTGATTTTCAAACTCCCAAGTCTTAGCGCTGTTTATCAATCACACAGCTCTTCTTATCACAAGAATTCAAAGTAAAGTTAAGAAAACCCCCAATACTGAGATCCACAATATAGCTATTTATTATGCTTTTATTATATATTTGACACCTAACCAGGAAAATGATGCGTACTCCATTATGACTATTTTGTGCATAGTTCAAATGTTTCTGTGTATTACTCGGGACTGCCTCAAATCATCAGCCCTGTCTTTGAGATGCTACTTATCGCCTCAGAATCAGAGAGAGCGCCTTCAAAATGTTGACATGCGAGAGGTCAGAGATAATAAGAGAGGAATTTCAAAGATAAGCCTGTCTGTCCCTTCCCTCTGCCAGACTGTTTCCTCGGGCACAGAATAATTTATACCTCTTGTTCAGCTAAAGTATGTGGCATCATGGAGACACTGCAAAGGCAGCGCCGATTTTATTACAACCTAATTGTAGAACGACAAGGGATAAATCTTGAAGATACATATAGCAGGAAATGATCAGGCCTGCCTCACTTCCACCAGAAGCTCACATAAAGAAGTGCAATGCTGCAGGAGGCAGCAGCTGGAGTGGAAGGTAATTCCTACAGTTTCATTTGTGGGTAAGTACTGAGGACTTCTAGGATAACCACAAATTAATCAGTCTCCCATCCACTTATTGAAGAGCAAAGGCAACTTGAAGTAATTGTAAGGGGACAAAACCCAACCTTGGTTTGCATTTAAAATCCTATTTAAACATTCCGTGGTGTGTCTCTGGCTTCTTGGCCAGCTCTTCCATCATCTTGGTCTTTGAATCTACCTACCTACCTTCCTACCTACCTACCTACCTACCTACCTCTTAACCTATCAATCTATCTCCCTCTCTCCTTATCTACCTAAATGTTGATCTTTCATCTATATATCTAAACCAAGTAGGTCTAATATTGTGAAAGAACTAGTGGAGTTAGAAATAAAACATAACTGCAGCTTAAAATCAAGACTGTGGTTCATTAAATATCATATAGAGAAGCAAATCAAAACAAGACCAAAAAAAAAAAAAAAAAGATTCCAGCTTGTTAAATGGTTTACTTTTAAATAGCCCTAAATTTCAAACCTGAAACAGGAAATTATGATTGTCACCCAACATGTATTGAGTACTATAGTAGGTATGTTGAACTTCGAATAATTGAATTGCACATTTAAAAAATAATCTGTCTTTTATGACAGAAATCAGGCCGTTCCTGGCATAATTTGACAGCAATGTACTACCTCTGCCTTTCCCTGTCAGCATGGCAGGAGGCAACACAATTAACATCTCACAGTGATTGGTTTGGACTGGTGAGATGTTCTGTCTTAGGTAAAAATGAATATTTATTCATATGCTAATCCTCATTATATAGGAAATATAATTTGCACTACAAGTAACTATATATTATTAGAGCCAATGAAGATACCCTTTGAGGACTGGACTCTGATTTAAGAAGCTCTGCTGTTCCAGTTCCTCGTTCTTGGTCTTTAGAACTGCCTTAATTTGCCCCTCCTTGAGACACTCCCCTACTCCAGCTAATGGTGCCTGGCGCAGAGGGCCCTCCTCATCCTGTGTTTGCTCTAAGGCCAGCGTGCTCACAGCTGAGCATTCAACCCAGGAATGCTTGTGTCCCAGCAATGAGATGCTCTCTGTGATTGTGACATCCTCCTGTATCCCAGCCCTGGCTGTTCAGGCATCTCTCCCTCCTTTTCAATTGCTTTAAGGTAATATCAATATTAAGACCTCTGTATCTGGTTCTTTCTTGGCCTAGTTGGTTCTAAATCACCCTGGGGCGGGGGAAACCTGTCTCATTCCAGATAGTAAAGCAAAATTACATACAAAAGCAACATCTTATAGACATATTAATATTTAGCCTTTCAACATGAATCCACATACATTATTAGATTTTCACTAATTTACTTTTATATTTTCCTTTAATAAATTGCCTTTTCCTCTATGTCATGATCTGAGGAGATAAATTTTAATTATATTATAATTTGGTTGTATTTTCTAGGTCAATAACGTATCTCTGTACATGACTAAAATTATAGAAATATCTCTACATAGACTTTACTATATGTCTGCTTAAATAGTAGGAAAAATTTTTGCTTTGTGTAGAAATATACCAGGAACACACTTCCATTGTGTATTCATTGTGGTTTGTTAAAATCATTCATTTTAAATAAACTTTAAATAGTTTTTTAATCTTAAAGCGATCCCCTCCCCCTTTCACTATCTAGCTCATTCTAAAAACTATCAGTTTCAATGGGTAATACATGTATATGTTGGACACCCCCCCACATTTACCCATGTCCTCACCTCACTGTTCTTAGTTTCTCTCACAGGTTTTTTTTGTTGTTGTTGTTGTTGTTGTTTTGTTTGTTTTTGGTTTTTTTTTTTGAGACAGGATATCTTTGTATAGCCCTGGCTGTCCTGAAACTCACTCTGTATACCAGGCTGGCCTTGAACTCAGAAATCCTCCTGCCTCTGCCTCCCAAGTGCTGGCATTAAAGGTTTGCACCACCACTGCCTGGCTCTTTCACAGGTCTTATAAGAAAAAGATAATCTACAGCCTCAGCTCTCCAGTGTTCTTTAAAAAAATTGTTTGGTGGTGCACACCTTTAATCCCAGCACTTGGGAGGAAGAAGCAGGTGGATCTCTGTGAGTTCAAGGCTAGCCTGGTCTACAGAGAAATTTCCATGACAACGAGGGCTGATACACAAAGAAACCCTGTTTTGAAAAAACAAAACCAAACTATCCCCTAGCCACTGTGTGTATGTGTGTGTGTATGTATGTGTGTGTATGTGTATATGTATGTTATGTGTGTATGTATGTGTGTGCATATGTATTTATGCATGTAGTGTATGTATGTATTATGTGTATGTGTATTTGGTGTATGTATGTGTGTACGCATGTTCACATGGGTGTGTGGTTATGCTTGTTGGTGCATGCATGTGTGGAGACTTGATGTTGACACCAGAATGTCTTCCTTAATCTGTCTTGCAGCCTATTTTTTGAGACAAGGTCTCTCTAATGCTCAGTAGTTGGGTAGACTGGTTTCCTGTGAAGTTAAGGAGATTCCCATCTCTGCCTTCCATCTGTGAAGCTACAGATCTGTGGCTGTTTTGCATAGGTCCTGGGGATCTGAACTCAACTCCCCAAGCTTGTTGCAGCAAGCACTTTGTCCACTGAGCCATCTCTCCAACCCCATTCAGTGTTCTGTTAAACAACAACCTTTTAAATTCCTTCCATAATATAAGTATGATATGTTGTTACTGTAAAAGATTCTTCATGGTACAACCTGGTATATATTGTTATGATGAAAAAATATTTCCACAGGGCAAGGGAAGACTCCAGACGTACAACTGCTGGGTCGAGGAATTGCTGCGTGTGTGAACTAGATAGTCATTGCTCCAATGTATACTTTCACTGATCCATGTTCAAGCGTGCTTAGACTTTCACAGTAAATTATAGTACAAACCTTTCAGATTTTGATGACATGATACTTAAAGATGGTGTCTCTGTGTACTTTTCCTGTGTGTATTATTATTATGAGGAACACTTTTCTCATGTGACTGAGTCATTTGAATTATTTTCTGAGAATTTTTATTTTGAGCTCTTATATTTTTCTCGTATCTATCTTTGTGGTCTTTTATCACTGATTTTTAGGAGTTATTTCTGTATTAATATTAGAGTGTTTTGTGTATTGTAAATATCCTATAGCATTTTTCTAATTTGTCTTTAATATTTTGGTTTTATGTTTTTCTGTGCTGAAGTTCTTTTTTTTAAAAAAGATTTATTTATTATATCTTAAGTACACTGTAGCTGACTTCAGACACATCAGAAGAGGGCATCAGATTTCATTACGGGTGGTTGTGAGCCACAATGTGGTTGCTGGGATTTGAACTCAGAACCTTTGGAAGAGCAGTCAGTGCTCTTAACCACTGAGCCATCTCTCCAGCCCCTGTGCTGAAATTCTTATGACATGTAAGGTTTCTAGATTTTAAATTTTGCAAGTTAATTGTCACACCAAGGCAATACATTCTGTATATCTAATATCTTTTAATTTTTATTATTATTCTTATATTATTGATACACTTGGAATTTATCTAGACATAAAATGTACAATTTAATTTTTCTTTAGGGAACTAAACAATTTGCCAAATAACAGTCACTGATGAGTGTATCTTTTGCCAGGGAGGAATCACACCTACCATTTATTAAACTTCTGCATGCATTTGTGTCTTATTAAAGTCACCATTATGTTCTGTTGTTTGGTATTGCCACACTACACACTTTTAATTACTGAGTTATTACATATTTTGGCATTTCTTAAGGGCAGCCCACCTACCAATGATATTTTTATTTAGAATTTTCCTGTGAATATTTTCTTATTTTTTGGTATAAATTGTAGAATCAACTAGCCCCATTTTAAAAAGCTGTCTCATTTATTGGATGTCTTTATAACTGTAAATGCAGTTAACAAGAATATCTCTATGATGCTAAAAATTCTAATCCAAGAATATATTTGTCTTTATTTGTTCAAGTTTCTTTTCTTACATTATGGTGTTTGTAGGGTTTCTGTATATAGATCTTACATGCTTTCACTTTACTTTTCCTGCAAGATTTTAATGTTTTTATTGCTATTATGAAGATGCTGCCTTTTGTTATTCTTTGTTATTGCAGTATCCTGTGAACGCTATTGACTGCTGCTGATGTCTGTCAATTCTATGTCACTGTCTTAAAGAATTCCATTGTTACTTGCTGTTGTTTTTAAATCCAAACACAAAGAGTCAAAAATAACAATCTGTGTAACTTCTCCCTCCAAAATTTTATAGTTCTTTCCTGCAGTATTGCATTGGTCACCAGTGCAACATTAACTGCACAACTGTGCCCTTGGTGTCATGGTAGCTAATGGTCAAATAGAGACGTTGTTCCTTTGCTTTTTAAATAAAAGGGGTTTCAGTACAGTGGTCCTTAACTTTAGCTGCACTTACCTAGAAGCTTAAAGAAACCCTCTTATCTGGGCATTGCTCTGTACTGGTAAGTTAGAAGACCTGGTAGCAGGACCCAGGAATCAGTGTAGTTAAAAGCTTTCGGTGTGATTTTTCTACACAGCTAAGGTTATAGGCTTCAGAATTTCTCTTGACTGGTGCTTTATTTTTAAGATGACAAGAAAAATATTAAGAAATCTTTATATTTTATTAATTTTAATAAAATAGTTTTAAAATTTTATTGATGTGATGGTATGCTTTTCTTTATAGAACTCTTAAGATACTGAGTTACAGTAAAGCAATTACCTCTATTAATGTAATGAAGAACACTAATGGACTTCGTAATATTGAGTTATATCTACATTTTGCAAATAAAATTCACTTGGTTTTTAATATCCCATTTATTGTTTGTGCTGTTGCTTTTTTTGATATTCATAAATGAACACTTGTTTTATACATGGGAAGCTGTCTAGAAGCTTGGTTTCGATGCTGCGTTGAGAGGGTAAGTACACCCTGGGCCTTTTGGAGTTGATTTCTTTCTTACACTTTTGCTGGATCCCCTTGCAAAGCTCATGTCCCACTGCTGTCTTCTGAGGGAAAGCTGAGAGTTGGGGTTCAGGTACCTCAACATCTTTTTCTTCTTTCGCAGTAGAGACCACTTAGTTCAGATTCCTCTCGCTTAGTGGGCACATTTTGGTGAGTTGCATTTTCTGAAAAGTCAACTATGCAATCCAGGTTCTGTTTCTAATTGATCTGCAGAGATCAATATTCTAAAGATTCTTTTGCTCTTCCTTTTTGGCTGCTTGTTTCTACTTTGTGATTTCTTATCTTTTTATTCTAATCAAGTCAGCTAGTAATTCATCCAATTTTAAAACCATTTTCTTTTAAAAATAAACTCTCCTATTTTACTAGCATTGCTTTTGGCTTAATGTTTTTAAACTTACCAATTTGTTTTATCATGACTTGCTTATTATTTGTATTATTTTATTTTTTCCCCTAACAACTTGAGACAGATCTTAACTTAAGATTTTTATGTAATGTTGTTGTTGTGTGTGTGTGTGTGTGTTGGAGCAGGGCACCTGCACGCCACAAAGCACACATGGAGGTGAGAGGATAACTTCCTGATGTGAAGTCTCTTCTTCCCCATTTATGTGGGAGGCAGGTCGCCAGGCCGCCAGGCTTGCACCACGTGACTTACCCACTGAGCCATCACGCTGGTCATCATGATCTGAGATACGCTTTATTGTTGATACTTCCATTAAAGTGTTAAAGGCTATCGTTCTCCTCTGAGTCCTTGTTATCTTCGCCAGGCTTGCACCATGTGACTTACCCACCGAGCCATCACGCTGGTCGTCATGATTTGAGATACGCTTTATTGTTGATACTTCCGTTAAAGTGTTAAAGGCTATCATCCTCCTTGTTACCTGAATACCATCTGAAAAATGAACATTCACCCAATTTAAAAACCATTGTTTTTATTACCATCACTTTACAAAAGTTCTCCAGCCCCCCTCCAAACCAAGGGATGATTAAAACTTCAAAATTATCTTTCAAATACATCTTTTTGCTTCTCAAAACAAACAAACAAACAAACAAGCATAAAGACCCACCCACAACCCACTTTGTGTATTGCATAGTTGTCAGAAGCCATTTCCCTCACTTTGGGCGGGGGCTTTTCCTCAGGGCTTAATGTATTTTCGTGTGTGTGTGTGTGTGTGTGTTTTAATATTCTGTGATATTTGACTATCAGGCACACTTTCAAGGTACAGAATTTGATATATATATATTCACTGTATGTGCCTTATTAACTGTGTCGATCGGGTCTTTGTTTTTCCTGTTTATTCTTCATATGTTGTACACTGAGCTGACTAGTTGTGTATTTGTGAATGGGCTGGTGGATATTGGTGAACGCTAGTCCCAGACAGTGAGTCATGTTTTCTTCCACTGTGGATTGAGCCAGTTGACACTGTCAAGGCTTCTCCCCGACGTCTGAAGCTTCGAAGTTCAACATTTTTCTTTTTCTTTTTTTTACAATTGTTTTATTTATTTATATTCCACCTACTTTGTTATTCAGGCCACTTCCTACACCCTCCTTCCCAGTTGTGTTCACTGCACCTTTCTCCAGTTAAGGTTTGTTCTGCGATGCCACTTGAAGACCTTTTTTTTGAGTAAAGCTCATTTGCATGAATTTGCATGATTGACACTTCGGTTATTATTTTTGTCATCTTATTTATGTTCTTTACATCAACAGCCTAGGTCGTTCACTACACGTTTTGTTTGCTTCTCCCTCTCTGCTTAGTTTTTCTAGTCTTTAGAAAAGATGTGGTTTTGTTCTAATGGTTCTCTTTACAATTGTATTTTCATTGTAATATCCTTAGTTTCATAATTCAGAACAGATGATATTATTTATAGGATGTGCTAGGTCAACAGATGAGACATCTGTTGGCAGCTGGCCAGGGGGAGCGTGGAGCTTCTTCTAGAATCTCAAAGCCCTATCAAAGGCTAAGGCTGTCACTATGTCAGCACATCTGGGAGCCTACCTGTTGGTAAACTTTACTCTTCCTTAACGGTGGATGGATATTATTGGCTTGCTTTTCTTTTTATGCTATGCTCTTTGTCTTGTCTTCTTATACTTTCTCATACTGTATGGGATTATATTTCCATGACTGACTTGCCAACTTTAAATAATGTATGTTGATTCTAGATGTTATAGACCCAGCCATCAAGATAGGCACAACTACCTTTTCTTTCCTGTTCCCTCCCACTTGGTGGGTATGGCTGACTACATCTCTTCTGCTTTATTGGAAGGAGGGAGATGTTTTGTGACTTTCTAGTTCATGTATTTGTTATAGCTTTTATTACTTATTTATCGAGTGTGGCTTTCTTGTCTGATAATCCTATAATTTTACCCTTAAATTTTAGAAATTCTTCATTACTATGTATTCTTGGATTTTGTTTGTTTGTTGACCTAGGGTATCCGTCAAGCCCAGCTTGCCTAAAGCTTTTGGAAATCCTCCTGCCTCAGTCTCCCAAGGATTCAGCTTGGTTTTAGATTGCTGTTATATACATCATTTATGGCTTTGCTACTCCAAAGCACTATTAACATCTGCGTATCACCTGGGAACTTGTTAGGAATGCCACACCCCAGACCTGTCCTAGACTTAGCTGCCCTGAACTGAGTTGTACAGATGAGGAACATTACCTTTCAGTGCTCTCTGCACGCTCTAATCCTTGGAGTCCAGGGTGGCTTTGCCTTTTTCTTCTTCCTTTGGACCTCTCCTAGCCTATGCATCCCATGCTTCTCTCCTAGCCTACTCATCACGGGCTTCTTTTGTCTCCCCATGCCCTCTCTGCTTCTTTTTGTGTCATTGGAGAAGCTGCTTAGAACTCCCGGTGAAACTTTCATCATGGGGTGCATCAAAGATGGCCAAAAGTTCTTTACTTCTCCTCTCGGTGACAGCTAGGGTTTAGGGTTCTTTCTTTGCCTTGAGCCCGTGTGACAATGTTGGAGAATGAATTGTGCCTGGGAGAAATGAAACCAGCATCCAGGTCTAAACCAGCTCCCTCAAGTTCTGCTGGAACCTTGAATTGCCCAGGGTGCAGGGAGGCTGACCATCCCAACACCACCATGCAGGACAAACTCCACAGAGAGGCTCTGGGAGTACACAGAATGAAAGGTAGCTTAGCTAAACCCAGGCTTCTTGATGTCACCCACAGGCTGGCAAGTCCTGGAGTGAGGCTTTGGATCTATAGACCACAAATCTAACAGATAAAAGCTGGCAGGGTGTCCTAACTGGAGCCAGGTGAGGAGAATCACCCAGCTTGCTTCTGTCTCATTTCTTGGCCTGTAACAACATGAAACACAGTTGGGGTATTTTTAAGGTTATAGCAATGGATAAGTGGAATATTCAGTTTTACTCTGCTCCAGGGAATATTTAAAGTCTTTATATATTGCCAAGTCTTGCTAATTTTCCATATTTCTTATTTTAATCTCTTTCTTATAATGTCACAACAGTTTCCCACTTTATTGAACAACAGCGGTAGAACTGTGTTTTCCTGGACCACTGTCCCAAGAGTAAAGAAACAGAGAGGAATAGTGGGGTCCTGCGTGCTTTGATATGGCTATAGAAGGAGTTAAAGGTAGACAGATGATTTAAGTTGGTAAACAGATCACAGTCCTGCTGGGCTTTGGCCAAATGCTAGACTTCAAAACTTTCTCAGGAAGATGTGTTCAGTTGGTGAATAAAACCAAGTAACTAAAGTAAACAAATGCATCCAGACAACAGTGAGTGAGTGCTCCTGCTAGAGAACAGTGAGTGCTCCTGCTAGAGAACAGTGAGTGCTCCTGCTAGAGAACAGTGAGTGAGTGCTCCTGCTAGAGAACAGTGAGTGAGTGCTCCTGCTAGAGAACAGTGAGTGAGTACTCTTGCTAGAGAACAGTGAGTGAGTGCTCCTGCTAGAGAACAGTGAGTGAGTGCTCCTGCTAGAGAACAGTGAGTGAGTACTCCTGCTAGAGAACAGTGAGTGAGTGCTCCTGCTAGAGAACAGTGAGTGAGTGCTCCTGCTAGAGAACAGTGAGTGCTCCTGCTAGAGAACAGTGAGTGAGTGCTCCTGCTAGAGAACAGTGAGTGAGTGCTCCTGCTAGAGAACAGTGAGTGCTCCTGCTAGAGAACAGTGAGTGCTCCTGCTAGAGAACAGTGAGTGAGTGAGTGCAATATAATTCCTGGGCAGGGGTTGTTTATTTGCTTATTTTAAAAGATCATTCCTATTTTTCCTATTTCTTTTGATCCCCTCCCTCCCTTTCCCTTCTCCTCTTTCTCCTCTCCCCCTTAATTCTTTTTTTGTTTAAAAAATATTTTTGTCTTTAAGTGTCAATTTTTGTAGATTCAATATTATTTTTCATCAGCACCTGCCTTGGCCTTTATGATTACCAGGGAATTGTTTGCTCTTGGGCTTTGTGGCCATCCTTTGTAGCTTACTGGCAGCCTTTCCTTTCTTATTACTACAAGACATTTTTTCTCTCTCTCTCCTCTCATTCTCTCTTTCTGGATTCCCTCTCAACATAGTATCCTATGTTGGGAATAGTTCGGTATAGAACAAAACCCTTATTAGTGTTATTTTTGCAATGCTACTCAACTGCTGTTTTAGAAATTGGATGAGTCAGGGTGCCAGGAGAAGCAGGGCTCTCATGGCTAGTATGGGGCCAAGCAGCGGAAGAATCCAAGCTACCTAGGGATTTGAGTACCATAGGGTAGAGTGTTGGGATCATAGCATGTCCAGAGATCTCACTGGAGATCGTTGAGCATTTGTATGTCTTGTTCTACCAGTATGGATTTATTGACATAGAAACAGCATTCTCCCCAGCCCCAGCTAAACACAAGTCCCTCACTGTTAAGCAGGCAGTAAGTTCAAGGCCCTCCAGTTTTGGAGAACAACTCCTGCTAAGGTGATTATCTGGCATTGACGGGACTCAAGGCTGTCTGCAGTGAAAGCCATTGCCAGGTCAACTTTGTCCTGGAAATCACTGGACAGATGGTGTGTTTGGATGAGGGCTGCTCCAGCAGTTCCTGCCATGCCCAACGAGACAGTGAGACCCAGTCCAATGAGGAGAGGATGAAGATCTCTTTCTCCTTTCAGTTTCCTCCCAGCTATAAGGTGAGTTCTTCAGGTTTGTGGAGATAAATCTGGAGAAAAATCATTACAGGGGTGTAGAAACCTTGAAAATGGGGGGTTAATGCAGGAATTGGTAGTGCCTTTGCACCAGAGAAGAGCAGGGGGGTTAGCACATACTGGTTTAGTGATGGTGATATAATGGGAACATGTAGAATAGGGTCTCGAGGAGGGTCCTGTAAGGCAAAGGGGAGGAGTATATTGAAAAAAGGAATGTCTTGTGATTTTTCTGTGGGTAAGGATCCATGGGGTTCATGAAGGGGATCATGGGGTTCATGATCATGTTATGGGAACAGATGCTGACAGTGGTCAGGAAAGGGAAGCAGAGAAAGCATTGGGGTAGTATGGTTAGGGGAAGAAGGTCAACCTCATACGGATGTATTGTGGCCAGGAAAGTGTAGCTTGGAACTCTTTCTGAGATTGGTTTTCCTGCTGAAGGATATTAACATGGGTGAAGACTAATTTGGAGGCAGGGACAAGCTGGCAGGAGCCATGTAGGTAGGCTGCGGGGTGTTTGGCATAGCCATTAGGGTAGAGCTTACCCATGACTCCCATTTGCCAACATTCCTCCCAGGGATTGCTGAAGGAAAGCTGAAAGTGAGTTTTAAGGTTGGTGAGTATGGTGCTGCTGCAGCTGGTGGCTTCAATTCTGCAACTCCAATATCTACAACCTCTGTGTATGGAGGTCTCCTAGAGCATTTACCTGTGTTTCAGTAAGGAAAGCAGAGGGAAGGGCTGTGGGTGGTGGAGGTGAAATTGAAGTGTAGAGGGATCTCAATCTGGTCTGACATCCTTCAAGTGGGCAATCCTGGGTTCCTATGATTTTGTGTGTGTGTGTGTGTGTGTGTGTGTGTGTGTGTGTGTGTGTGTGTGTGTTCGTTATAGGTCTCCCTAGCAAAGAATCTCTAGTGGTAAGTGTTGGGAAAGCTAGAGAGAAGCTGGAAAGTGGCATAGTTAGTATGAATGACAAAAACAGCCATAAGAATAAAGGAGAGGGGAGCTTGTGGAAGGCATATGGCCTTGGCAGCAGTTACCAGGTTATGGGTGGCCTTCTAGGAGATCTAGTTGTCCCTTTGGGGTTGTGGCTCCTCTCCCTCCTCTACTGCCTCTTCCTCCTCTGTCTCATTTGTCCTTGATCTGTTAGTGAGAGGTTGTCATCTTTTTGGTTGGTAGGGTAGTCAGGACATTTCTGGCTGGAACCCAGATAGGCCTAGGCTGGTCCTTTGGGGAAAACACAAGTATAACCCCTTTCAGTTGTAAGAAGGGAGTTTGGTCCCTTCCAAATCTCATCCAAGGGATCTTATATTGTAGGGCATGTGGGACCTTGTTGACAGACAGGCATAAGAGTGTTAAGGTTGAATGAGCTCAAACCCTGGGAATTTCAAGATTGAGGACAACAGAAGTAGAGCCATTCCCTCCCTGCCTCTACCTGCTCTGGAACACGTAACTACCCCATCTCACTAAGGACCACGGACACAGGGGTCACTAAGGACCACGGACACAGGGTCACTAAGGACCACGGACAAAGGGTCATGTAGCAAAAATATTTGGAGTTCTCCATGCTAATGAGGTATCTAGATTACCCACCCCTGCACTCCCTGCGCTCCCCTTCCCCGTGGTCAGCCAATGAGCTTCTCTTCCTGAGTATTCCTTTCCACAAAAGGTATTTAATCCCTGGTTCACCCTAAATAAGTTGTATACATTCACATCCACCATCAAATAAACCATAGTGAACAAGAGAGGATCATTTCTTCATTAAGGATTGCCACAGGGGAGGCCTTCATCTTAAAAAGCAATACTTAAAACCCCAGAGAAAGGCCTTTTCTTCTCCAGGCCCTCTCAGCACTCTGAGTCATGCCTGGTGCATGGATGCCCTGAGGAGAAGTGTGGACAGGGGTGCTTTTTCCTGACTCCCAGGGGTTTGCCAGCTGTTCCTGGGTACACAGAGGATGTGGGGAACCACAGAATTCATCCCAGACTCTACTGTTTCTCCTTCTAGTCTGCTGAAGGAGAGCATGGATTGCCCATTTTGGACCTCGTTTTGCCTCCCCTGAACAGTGTGCCAATGGTGCCCAGGCACCACCAGCAGAGGCAGGACACAGTACGATATGTGATAGCTTTGGCTGTCCTGGAACTCACTTTGTAGACCAGGCTGGCTTTGAACTCACAGAGGTCCACTTGCCTCTGCCTCCTGAGTGGTAGGATCAAAGCCATACCTCACTAAGATGTTCTTGTATTTTTTTTTTTTTTAAGATTTCTTTTATTTATTATGTGAGTACACTATTGCTGTCTACAGACATACCAGAAGAGGGCATCAGATCTCATTACAGATGGTTGTGAGCCACCATGTGGTTGCTGGGATTTGAACTCATGACCTTCGGAAGAGCAGTCAGTGCTCTTAACCACTGAGCCATTTCTCCAGCCCCAAGACATTCTTTTAAGCTACAGATTTTCTGTAGTTTCACTGGGGTATGTCTATGATGAATACATTTTAATTTTCCTTTTTTCATGGTTTTAAGAATTTATTAAAATAATAAGCATTATACAATCATAACAGCCATTTTCTCCTGTGCAAAGTTTATAATTAAAATATCAGCATATTTATTCCATAAGCATAATTAATGCATTTACAGTCTGTTTATATATTTTGCTTTCTTCTTTTATGACTATGATGTCTTTCTCCATCCCTCTCTTTTCTTCTTCTTGACTCAGAACTTTTTTCTTTATTTCTTTTTTGTTTGTGTGGGCTCCTACTCCGAGCCCTTCTATGTCATGAACTTTCCACATCCAAATAACTTCGACCAGACTGCCGTGAATCTACTGAAGCTGACCGCCTTTTTTCATTCTTCTCAGCACCATCTTCTGCTCTTCCTTGTTCTTCTTGCCAATGGTTACTGAGCTCTTCCATGTGCACCTTTATCACATCCCGAATTCCTCAGTGTATGATTGTTTGGTTATATGAACATTCTTAGCTCTATAGGACTGGCATCTTCTTTTATAATCTCCCACTTCTGCCAGGATTTCCAGGTAAGAGTTTGGACTTTTTCGGCTATTATCTTGATTGACTTTAGCAGCCAAGTCTATAAACAGGTCACTGTCATTTTCAATGACTTGAGAACCAGAGCACTTTTTCTTTTTCTCTTCAGTGACAAAATCATACAGGGCAAGGCGATCCGCTTGTGTGAGGTCACAAACAGATCGTTTGTGATTCAGAGGAACTTCAACAGGCACTGAAGAATACATTCTCTGGCTGTAACAATCACCATCTTTCCCAGTTGTAGTCCTAGCTTGTTTAATTATCTGGAACTGTGAATCCTTATTCAAAGTAACTGAAGGAATCTTCAAATTTTCTAGAAAAAAATAGAATTGTACATTTCATCCTCTTCCTCTTTGGTATATCCCAGTTTCCTCAATCTGCAAGATTCTATGTGCTTTGTTAGTAATGATTTGGGCATGCAATGATTGGATTCATAAGAACATATGGCGATTTTATCCTCGGCCTCCACCTCGTCCCTGGGGTCCAGCTGATCCAGGCTCCATCCCAGGGATGCAGTCACCTCCTCCAGCTTCTGGCAGCAGCTCTCCATGAACTCGCTCAGCTCCTCCTGGAGCTGATGCCGCTCTTCCAGAGGGCAGCTCACCTCAGGCAGGAAGTGGCAGAACTCACATTTTAATTTTCTTTGTTTGAGGCTCACTGTGATGCCTCAATCTGGAGAATCTAGCCTTTATCAATTTTAGAAAAAAAAAAAAAGCTATTAGTCTTTCTCTACTATTTTCTTTCCTCTCATTTCTTTTCTTCACTCTCAGTTTTGTATAAACTGTGTTTGTAATCTCCATGTTCCTTTGATCAGTCATTAGTAGTCTTGTCAACTTATTTTTGTATTCTTGATCATTTTAAAGATGGCATCTGCCCTTTATATTAAATTGAATTATAGTACAAAGAAATTATATATGTAATAGTGCTGTGGGGCCTTTTGCTTGTCCTGAGATGGACAGTAAAGGATAAAAACTGGAGGTAAGGAATCACCAAGTACTCCAGTGAGAAGCCCCAGCACTGGGTGCTTGTGAAGTTCAGCCTACTGGGTCTATAAACACACAAGAGTTTTATTATATAATCAAAGTATGAAGGGGAAAGAAGCCGTGGGGCCATGATTCTTCAGTGTCGTGATGGGTGCTCTCCTGTTCTGCCTGATCAGCAAATAGGAGAAGCATCAAATGACATTGCACCCCATTTCCAGCTGATTAGTGGCCATGCTGATGGTCTCTCTATAGTAAAGGGAAAATGAAGATAATATGTGGAAGATTCTGGACAGAGCAGGGTGAGCAGGTCTTGTCTACTCTGTGTTGGATCAAATCCATCTGGGCTAAGCTGACACTGTGGTAAGTAATCTTGACTGGGCATTTTACCAGATTCCAACAATGATGAATAGCCACTGGGAAAGAGATGGCATGAGGCAATAAAGTTGGACCTTTGAGAAATAAGCTAAAAGTTGTGTAGTGATGTCACCACTAGCTTTCCCATAAGGACTATCTAAAAGAATGCTCTAGGAAGCTTTTGAAGGTGTCCAGCTAGGCTTTGCCTTTCCAAACCTTTCCAACATCTTTTGTTTCTTTTATTAGTAGATTTAATATTACTGTGTTAAAATACCATTTTCTTACTTTTAACTATGAGTAATCATATTTATTGCTTTTTTTCCCCCAAGACTTTACTTATTTTAAAATTCTGTTTTGTTTGCTCTACTCTTCTCAGCTCTGTTCTTCTAAGTTCTTTTGGCTATATTTTGATCTCCTGCCCTCTGGTGTTTAACTACATTGTTCATCACAAGTCTGCTCTGGCCTATCCACAATGGGTTGACACCTGTCCTTCCATCTAGGTAGCCTGTCGCCATAATCTTCTGTACCATCTGAATTTGCAAGGCTGAACCCTCCCTTGCAGCTATGACTGCAGGGTTAAAACTTCCCTTGCAGCTATGATTGCAGGGCTGAACCCTCCCTTGCAGCTATGACTGCAGGGTTGAAACTTCCCTTGCAGCTATGATTGCAGGGCTGAACCATCCTTTGCAGCTATGACTGCCACCAGCCCTGCTGCTCTTCATAATCACTCCTCACATGTCCTTCTGCTTCAATGAAGGGGCTTCTGATACTAACAGATAGGAAGAGATCAACTTCTCATGGTTAGTTATACTTTCTGATAATTATGCTATCATCAGCAACATAGAGCCTCTTAACTACCCAGAAGCCTTCAGTTCTTAGGAGCATGTAAAAATTATGACCATTATTTTCAGGACCATCTGGGTATCAAAATAAATTTCTAGTATCTTTAAAGTCTCTGGGCAGTACATGTGAATTTAAAAGTAATCAATGATCATTCTCAAGTGGAAACTGAGTTTTCTAGCTTAAGCTCAAGGGTCTTCTTATTATGTCTTGTTGTTAGATTCCATGTACTTCTTTCTACAGACAGAGTTTGCAGACAGAAAAGCTGTCCTCCCTATGGCCTTACTAAACCCCAGACTTCAGAAACATGTCACTATAATATTGAGTCACTACATCATGATCAGTGGAATCAGTGGTTTGAAGTCTTTGACTCAGCGCATGAGGCTTGGTTTTGGATTCTAACATCGCTACTGTCTTACTGTGTGACAATGGACAAGTGGCTTGTCCTTGGTGAGCTTCAATTTCCTCATGTTAACATAATGCAGTTACAGTGAAGGTCAAAGGTGAAAGTTAAGAAACCCTAGACAGCAGGGTTATAGTATTAATCTGCACACGGAATTTTCTTTGCATTTGCCCAAACCCACCCAGGAATGAGCTTAATTTGTATCTTTTTTTGCACACTCTCTTTCTCTCTAAATTTCATTAATTAGAAATTCATTCAAGTTAAAGTTAAACTGTTGGAGACAAGGTGTGAAATCTGAACTTCACAAAAATATTGAAAATAGACATGTAACTGGAAGTTTCAAGAATACCATCTACCATGCAAGCAGCCACTTTCAAGCACACTGACCCTTTCATAGTTGAGCAGGATGTCTAGGTCTGTTTATTGTTGTATCCTGGCCTGACTCCATTTGAAGACAGCACTAAGAATCAATAATTTCTTTATCACTACAGCTACTGAAACAGAGTGTGGAGGAGTAAAATTCTAGATTAGAGATTTGAAGGTTGGTGACGATTAGCTACGGGCATCTGCCTGGGTGGAAGAAGATGAAAATGTCAGATGGTGGTAGGTACATCAAGTGGTGAGTTCCCTTCTGCTCATAGATTGTAGCAGCTCTGAACCATGCTTGCTACAGTCTGTGTTGGCCAAAAGGGAAATGCTGGAATTGAGGGTCTGGTCTTAACGTCAAACTGACCTGGAGTTGATCCTGCTAGATGGCCAGTGTCCTGTAAATTGAGTCTATTATTATTTTACTTGCCAATGTTTGCAGATTTTATTTTGGCATTGCCTTAACCCCACCCCCACCCCAACTCCCTTTTATCCCTCTTCCTACTGTATTTTTGTATATGGTAGATACTTTCCTTACATGACCAAGTCTCAGGTCATCCTGTTGGGATGAGACATCATTACAAACCCAACAATTGGTTTAATGGTGATAATGATAGCAAGAGAAAACTTACTGAGAACTCACCATATGTTTCAGATACCATTAGTCAGTCATTATTTGTGAACACATTTGATCCTCATAACTTCCCTTTAAAATGGTATAGTTCTTTTATCTATTTTATAGACGGAAAACTGCTGCAAAGGAGGGCGACCCCTTTGTTTGGGCACCACAGCTGTGGTGGGTAGCCATCTGTGAGCTTAGCCATGGGCATGCCTGGACACTCAGCAGCCCACTATACAGTTTTCTTCTGGGATTCCTGTAGATGCCAAGGTCAAGAATCCCAGCTCGGGTGGCTCTGAATAAGATGCACGTGTCTTCAGTAAGAATAGGTTTTAAAATGTGCAAAATGCTGGAATAATGGGTTCTTTGCCTTCAGACACATCTACCAAACAACCTTTATGATATCACCCCTATACTTAGGAAAAAATATAAATTATGCAGTAGTTTAAAAGGATAGGGTCACTTGTCCCTGTTTGACTTAGAATGGAGTAAGACATTTTTGGAGCTTGTTTTCAAAACACAGAAAGTTGAGCTGAAGAAGGCCCTTTCATTAAAAAACAAAACAACAACAACAAAAAAAAACCCCAGCAAGAAACCACCAAATGGGACTTTATAAAACAAACAAACAAACAAATAAACAAATAAACCCTCAGGAGAGCATCCTTAATAATCTGTAGAGTAAAAACAAAATGAGTCAAAATTCAGTCCAAAAGAAGGAAGCGCCTGGCTGAAAATAAATTAGGAGCTACCCACTCGGCCCGGGTTAGAAGCTGTGGATTATATTTTTGGTTTATTCTAAAACTGACTTGTGTGAGCACAGCCTACTTGGGATAAGGGTCTATGTTTTGAAACGTGTCTTTGCCAGCCACACAATGAAATAAAGAGAACAATAAACAAAGGAGAGCTTTTCAAAGGCTGACTTCATTTACATTCTGAGATTACTGGCTGCATCTCCCTGGTGAAATAGCCTTGCTTTACCGGACTGTCTAAAAGCACAATCAGGTGCTATCAGGAGCCTTTGCCCCAGCAAACTGCAGGGAGAATATCTGAATGCTGCCAAGACTATAGGTACCTGTTTCAAGTTGTCATAGAATATGCTATAACATGTCATAAATAAAGAAGGTGTATTTACAAATCTGACATCGAAAATGTGTTCCTAAAATATCTCATGTGTTCCCCAGCCATGTCAGCACAGAAATAATGTTTGGTATTTGTTTATTTTTACTGGACCACCCCATGAACCTGGGGAAACATGTTAGAAAAAAAATTATAGCTACGCCAACTATTCTGGGAGATACACGAGCCCTCCATGTTTATCAGGTTGAGGGCACTGTATTTTGATGTCAATAAGCAATTTTTCCAGCCCGGTCTCCTGCCCGACCCTTTTAATCCATCAATATATTATTAGAGATAAAGTTGGTGGATGCCTGCTGCAGTTAGAAGATAAATGACATCTCTGAAGTCAGGCATTAAAGACTAGATTAAGGCCTTGTGACACCGTTTTCAGTGCTCATCTGTGCACTTCTGTTCAACCTATCACACTGAGTGACAAGAAAGAAAAATAATGAACTGGGCCAGGGGAAGAAGAAGAAAAAAAAGGCAGAAAAAGAGAGAGTTTTTTTTCCCCCTAACACACAAACTACATCAGTTCACACTCGGGATTAGGCTGCATTTAAAGAAAGGAAGAAAGAAAAGAGAACGGGGGATTGAGGAAGCCAGAGAAGGTCTGCTCTATAAAGATGAGACTAGGCAGGCATAGGGGACATTAGAGACACGAATTCCATTTCTGCCTGGCCACTGTTGCTTTGGGTCTTCCCACCTGCCTCTGGGCCTCCTCCATCCCCAAGGCTCCCAGTTGGCTTCCCATTGCTCTAGGGACTTGCTCTGTCCCTGAGGTGGGAGCATCGGTATAAATCTTGTTAAGAGGCAGTACTTGGCTCTCAATCTCGGTGAATCGTGTCCCTCCATCCTTGCCAAATGATTTCATTCAAGCTGCCATCCTTGGGGTGGTGGGAGACACTAGAGGCTTTTTATGATTCTACTTCTGGTGGTGATTTGAATATGTGTCCTCAGATGGCTAATACAAATTCTGAACCCTTTCTTTCTTTCTTTCTTTCTTTCTTTCTTTCTTTCTTTCTTTCTTTCTTTCTTTCTTTCTTTCTTCCTTCCTTCCTTCCTTCCTCTCTCTCTCTCTTTCTTTTCTTTCTTTCTTTCTTTCTTTCTTTCTTTCTTTCTTTCTTTCTTTCTTTCTTTCTCTCTCTCTCTCCCTTCAGTTCTGTGAAAAACAGCAACCACAAATGAACTGTATGGTAGAACTGAGAACATGGAGGGATGTCATTGAAGGGAGAGGTCAGGAACCTGTAAGTCTGTGGGCAGAGAGGCCTTGGGTTCTATTGTAAACCCTGCTGTCTCACTGTTCATTCTCGATCACTCATTTAGAAGTCAAGCTGCCCTCCCATTTCTTACTATGCTTGTAAGAACACAAGCAGCACTTTCCTCATTGACTTCTTTGCTACTAACAGTTCAGCAGCATTCATATCAGCCCCAGTCCAGGAGATATTTCTGTGCATTCTGACATTCTTGGCATTTTTCACAGTGAGCACCTTGTAGAGGCTCTTCCTTTGACACCTGATAGCTGGTTGATAATTTCCATATAAAGATCATTGGCCCAAACCTCGATCTGAGCTTTCTCTAGCCTTGGCTGACTGTATCATAGATGATTCTGCCATGATCTATGTCTGTCATCCAGAACCCCACATCTGGCTTCATGCTCAGCTTCTTCTCTGTACATTGCCCTCCCTTCCATTTCAGTCTTGCCTTGTGTATTCTTTGTTCTTTCCTTCAGCGCTACTTTCTTCAGACCCAAACCAAGGTCCCGTTGTCTCAAGATTTATCTCTTGATCCACTTTATTTGCCCCTCTTCAAATCCACTATTTTTTCTCATCACCAGATTGAGTTCATGAGGACATTCTCGGTTTTAAAAATATTTTCTCATCTTCGAAAGTAAATTTGAATTCTTAGATATCAAATATTTTGAGGTCATTAAAACCCCATTGTGGTCCAAATGCCTTTCTAGTCCCCCCTTTTCTCTTCTAGAATCCAGTTGTCAACAAGCAACTGTCTCTCTTTGGACACTGTTATTGTTTACTTATGTTTGTTCTTTTGCTATCACTGTTCATGTTTTAATAGTATTTTTCCAGGCACCTCCACTTGTCCAAACAATGGCCTCTGGCTCACCATTTCTCATTGCTAAATATTTCCTCCACTAGACAAATATGAATTTTAGCCTCATGTTGGCTATAGACACTTGGCTATAGGACACACTTGGCTATAGATATCAAAACCTAGTTTGGATCAAAAAGTCAACTAATTAGAAGGCTTTGGTACTTGTAGAAAAGACAGGAGCTAAAGGAATCCAAATGGAGGAAGTGGAGGACTACAGTGAAACTGGATTTCCTGGACGCAACAGGACAGTTGCACATGTGAACTGACAGCAGCTGGAATTGTATGCATAAGACCTACACAAGTTCAAAGCAGACCAAAATCTCAGCAGGGATGGGGCAAGGGAGATGAGAGGTTCCCCACTCCCTCCAGCTGAGGAGATATTGGCAATTGGTAATTGCCTGGAGAGGAGAGGAGAGGAGAGGAGAGGAGAGGAGAGGAGAGGAGAGGAGAGGAGAGGACAGGACAGGACAGGACAGGACAGGACAGGACAGGAGAGGGAGTTTTCTTCAGGGATATGACAGGGGAGAAGCTACTTGTGCTCCAGTAGACAGAGGGCCATCATTTAGGCATATAATGGCAGCAGGAAGTTGACTCTATGGGTTAAAAAAAACCAACAAAAAGAACACATGGAATTGGGAGGAAATGGTGATGGTAGATGTAAGGGGAGAGTTGGAGGGAAGAGAACGGGCGATGGATTTGATCAAAACATTATATGCACACGTGGATTTATCAACCAAGAAGAAAAAAGAAACTTCTGTGTCAATGGTGGGGTTGTGGGATGGGTGAGAATATTGGTCACAGTTCTGGACTCAACATTTTCCTACCAGAGACACATTGATACAGGGCTCTCTGACAAGAAGAAGAAAAGACCTGATGAAGACTTTTGGTTAAAACAGTAGTTATGAGATACCTGCTCCTAGGCTAGTGAGTGAAGCTTGTTATGGGGAGAGAAATATTATGATTGGCCCAGCTTCAGCACTTACCACCGGTTGGGCCAGAGACTGATGGCAGAAATGGCCATGTTTTCACTATTCCTGGTTTTAGTGTTTCTCTAGTGGGAGGTGAAGTCTTTTTCCTCATCCTTGAATTTGGGTTGGCCATGGCCTTCATTTTCAGGTAGATACAATGTAGCATACATGGTGCCTTTCTGGTTCTAAGCCCTCCCACTTAAAAGCTCATCCTGTTCTTCAAGATGCTTTTCACCAACATGTAAACAAATTTGGGTTTGTCTGTTCCATGCTGAGAGATGTGTGGCCCAGTCATTCTTGTCATCTCCACAGTGACAACCAGCCAAGGGACCAAACACAAGAAGCAGAGCTGAACAGTGATCCATCAGTACCATCAATGTGTCCAGATAGGGACTCGAAGAACCACCTGGGTAAGATCAGGCTGCAATACAGAAACCATGGATGCTTTATGACACTGCTCTCTGAGTGTTCCATTACACAAAAATCTAAACAACACAAAGGCAAAATCCATACAACAGCTGCTCCCCTTGCAAGCATAAAACCTAGAGAAGAAAGACGATTTCCCAGAAACAGGAAGGCTTCTGGGAAAGCCATGGAGGGCAGGAGCACTTCTGGGTGCTTAACCTGATGCTATTGAATTCTTTGTTCTCTACAGCTAGGCAATGCCCCCCCCCCCGGCCCCCGCCCCCAGAGCCGAGCCTGATCTGCGTTATCTTCTCAGTGCTTAGTGGAGGCTTCCAGTGACTGTTAGATCAAGGACTACATGGGATGTTATTCTCGATAATTCTAATTTGTGCATGTATTAGCCTTAAGAATTTTATCACTGACTTACCTACTAAGGATATTCTTTAAAAAAAAAAATCTTCGCATGACACATAAAAATGCAAATCTGATGCCACACCTCAGGAAGACTTTTGATAAAATTTCAGGGCTAGGTAGGATCGCTGCACTTAAAGGTGATATTGTAGCTGTGCACACACACCACATTTTTTTAATCTGTCTTTTCCAGCAGAGATTCCAGCACGTGGTTGGCTGGATCTGTTGCTTTTGGGCCCAAGGTGAGGCTGGCTGTACATTATACTGTAGCAGAATAAAGCGGCTCATCTCATGGTGGCCAGGAAGCAAAAGAGGAGAAATAGGGTGTGGGGACAAGATATGCTCTTCAAAGGTCCCAAGAGAGCTATTCCTTCACTTCAGTGTGCCTCCATTAGCATCTTCAGTTAGTCATCAGTAGGTTAATCTAGTGTTGAAGCCAGCACTCTCCTGATCCAATCACCTTTCAATTGTACCACCAGCTGCAGACTAAGCTTTCAACACAATAGATACTTTTAAATTAATTAATTATTAATTTATTCACTTTCCACTCCTCTCACTACCTCTCCTACCCCTCAACCCCCTCAACCCTTCCACTTTACCCCTTCCATTCTCCTCTGAGAGGGTAGAGGACCTCCCCTGGGTATTCCCCTCACCCTGGCACATCAAATGCCTATGGGTGTAGGCTCATTCTCTCCCACTGAGCTCAGACAAGGCAGTTTAGCCAGAAGAATATATCCACAGACAGCCAACAGCTTTTTTGGGGACAGCTCCCACTCTAGTTGTTTGGGACCCACCTTAAGACTAAGCTGCACATCTGCTGCACATCTGCTGCACATCTGCTGCCCATGTGCGGCAGGGGTCCAGCCCGAGGATGTTCTTGGTTGATGGTTCAGTCTCTGAGAGCCCCAAGGATCCAAGTTAGCTGACTCTGTCTTCCTGTGGAGTTCCTATCTCCTTCAGGGTCTGTGTTCCTTCCCCCAACTCTTCCATAAGAGTCCTCAAGCTCCATCCACTGTTTGGCTGTGAGTCTGCATCCCGCTGAGTCAGCTGTTAGGTGAAGCTTCTCAGAGGACAGCCATGCTAGACTCCTGTCTGCAATCATAACAGAGTATCATGAATAGTGTCAGGGATTGTTGCTTCACTGTGGGATGAGTCTCAAGTCAGGCTGGTTATTGGTTGGCCATTCCCCCAGTTTCTGCTCCATCTCATCCCTGCATTTCTTGTAGACACAGTAAATTTTGGTTTGGAAGATAGGGGTGGGGAGGTAGGGGGAATCTTGAGACATGACAGAGACATGGGATAGGGGAGTTTCCTGAGAATCATTGGGGGTGACCATAGCTGTGACTCACAGAATTGGGAATATGGAACCTGTAGCCAGGCAGAAAACCAGTGGGGTGATAAGAAGACCAACATCTGATATTTTGGGGGGCATTTTATATCTAAACTATAGGAGGAATCCTTATGGGTGAGCATCCTATATAGTCTCATATTGCTATGGTTGCCTCATTATCAGGAGAAATCATTGCACTTTGGAAGCATTATCGCCCCACATGGACCATAGGTTTTTCATCTTCTGGAAATGGTCCTGTGTCAAGAGCACTTGTCCTCTTACCCTGGCCTGTAGCAGTGTCCCCGAGACTCACAGAAAGGCCTCTAAACCTGTGATGTGCTTTCTATATTCCCAGTAAAAACACCAATTTTTCCATGGAAAAGAGGAGTGGAAAGAGGCAACTAGAATGAAGCTTTGGGTGAGTCCTGAACTACACACGCAGTCCTGTCTCCATGTTAGCACTGCAGACCATTGTTTCTGCTATAATAGGCCTGGAACAACTTACTGAGCTATGAACTGCAGCACACACCCTAAGTTCCAGCACCTGAGAGCCTGGAAGTAGGAGGACCACCATATTTCAAGGCTGGCCCAGCCTTCATACTGAGTTTGAGACCATCCTGGGCTTCAAAGTCTTTGTGTCAAGAAAGAAAACACAGGCTGGAGAGATGGCTCAGACGTTAAGAGCACTGACTGCTCTTCCAGAGATCCCGAGTTCAATTCCCAGCAACCACATGGTGGCTCACAACCATCTGTGATGGGATCTGATGCCCTCTTCTGGTGTGTCTGAAGACAGCTACAGTGTACTCATATGCATAAAATAAATATATAGATTTAAAAAAAAGAAAGAAAATACAAAAACAATACCAAGAAAAACAAAACCCAAAACTAACCTCAAACCACACCTGCATCAAAACTAAAGCAAAAACCAAAGAAAAACAAAATAAAACAAACAAAAAACAAAACAAAACAAAAAACCCACCACCACCTCCACCACCCAAACCAAAAACCAAACCAAACCAAACCAAACCAACAAACAAAAAAACCCCACCACAACAATAATAATGTATTGAGTATTGAAGAGTTTAAGATGGACACTGTAGGTCTTGATTCTCCATCCTGGTGGGTGGGGCAAGGATAAAGATAGAAACTGTGTAGCTGTGAGTGTGTCGCACAAATCTCAGATCTGTAGACTGCTTTTGACAGCCCATGGTTACCATAGCCCCCTGAGAATGTGACAAACATGGATGTCATTGTCCCAGCCAAGCACACATGACTTGATATGGGAACTAAGAGTAAGTCAGCCTTCTGTGTCTCACTGATGAAATGGGAGAAAGAAAGCTTGAACCCTTTAAGTATCCAAGTGGCAGAGCTGTGCCCCGTGTACAACCCCGCACCCATGACTGTGCTATTCAGGTGCCTTCAGGCCTTCCTGACAGTCTTGCCTGATCTGTTCACACCCCAGATGCTTCCGTGGTCTTCCTGTTCTGAGAGAGGTGCACTCTAGAGGCTGAATTGGGGTAGAACCGTGCTGATTTGGAATGGCTCCAAGTTACTTTGTAGACAGAGGCAATCTTAGGAATTTGGGACCAAAGTTAGAGGCAGCCTCCTTGAGTCAAAACGGGCAGGGGAGACCCCTGCAGGAAGGAAGGGGAGTCAATCTCGCTGATCCTTCCACAGGCAAGACCTCTCTAGAGGTAGGGCGCTTAACCCTTCAGCTCAGCCAGTTCCCAGGTGAATCAGGGAAACTTCTTCTGTGTAAAGGGCGCGATGCCAGCAGCTTTGCAAGTTTGTTGTGACGATCAGAGAAAGCTCCGGTGCAAAGCTGTATAGTGTGAACAACACGTTATTAAGAAGTATCATTTTTCTTTGCTTTGCTCTTTTTGTTCCCTGAAACAGAACCCAATCAACCAGTGCACATTTATTGAGTCTCCACTGGAACGATACTCTCTGGAACTGGGAGTGGACAGAATCTCTTCCCCTACTGCTAAAGCAGAATGAAAGGAGCTCAGAGCCTTTGTTCTTAGAATCCCAGACTTTGTAAAAACAGAAGGGGGACTGGGTCTCTGCAGGAAGACATAGCTAGAGGAGCCATTCTATTCCTAGGACCAAGGGGGACAATCAAGCACCTAGCACTATCGGACAGCTCTCTGCTTTTCAGTATGGGGCTCCAGTAACCAACCAATTAATCCGTAGTTGTCTGTTTTGTTTTTTTTTTTTTCTGCATAACTCAGAGCTCAGTCTTGTTGACCTTGTGGGCAGGGATACCAGGCAATTTGCACCAAGATTCACCAACACATCACTAAGAAAGTCTGAAATGTATACTGTTTTCTTAGTTTTCTGGGTGCTGATATGCCCGTGTATGCCCTCCGGGCAGTTTCAGTTCTCCTCTGGGCTGGACCTCTCTGGGCAGGCTGTGATCAAACATCCCCTCAGCCTCCCTGGCTGACAGCCTCCTTCTCCTCCCTGCGCCTTCATCATCTCTGTCTCCTTTTGAAGATTCTTTTTTCAACTCTCTCTTTTTCAAAAGATTACTTTGTCACAATTATTTTTTTTAAAAAAAAGGTTTTGCGCCTGTAGGAAATATTAATAGACTATTATGAGGTCCTACAACTAATTTTTCCACACATATCATCTGTCTTTGCATGGTTATTAAACTTCAACAATATTTCATGCAATGCTTCCCTGCTAAATTAATTTGGACCCTTCTTTTCTAGCTTCTTCTTTTCTGTCCACAAGCTTTAAAATTAAATTGAATCTTCATAATTATAGCTTTTTGTTGTTCTTCTGCATATCTTTCTTCTTTTTTTCAATTTCTCTATCAAAGGAGCAATAAAGACATAAAGAAGCAACATTAGAATCCTGAAATGCCCAAATGGTCTGGAATTGGGTGGGTTTGAAGTTGAGAATCTTTGAGGGAGGAGGGGGGAGGGGAAGACATTCAGACCTGAATTTATATAAATTGGCCCTGATTTATCCCAGGACAGTGAAAACAAATGAGAATTGTTCTCACAATTGGGAGACTTTCATTATTGCACTAGTTTCTTATTTGTTTCAAGTGACTATTTCTTTTTTTTTAAAGTAAATACCCTGTCTTTCTCTATACACCTGTATGCATGTGTGCATATAATGCTCATGCCTGTGCATGAGTGTACACACTCACACACACATATACACAAACACATACACACTTCCACTTGTGGTCAAATTTTTGTAAAATCACCTGTAAGACCTTTTCCTTAGATGTGCAGGAATGGTCACTGCTCTACATACCTTGAACCTGATGGGGGTTTGGGGATGAAGCTTTTTGTGCTAGCTGTTGACATGGTTGGGCACCAAAGAAAGGGATACTGGGGACTAGAACCGGTGAGGCGGCTGTACCGGGAGGCTCCGGGAGTCAAAGGCAAAAGCAAGTTAAAGTCTCTTAGGGACCCTGAGGGCTCAAATACAAACCCGAAGCCCTTCGGACCTCTTGTTCCCTCTTTAATTTTGCTTCTGACCCTAGTCTCATCGTTTTCCTAGTTCTACCACAAGAGAGAGGTCATGGCCACACTGATGGTCTATCTAGCCTATCTGACTGACCCAGCTCCCTGGTGCCCAGTATTACCACAGTGAGGGCTTCACAGGGACTGAAGAAATGACTCAATGATAAAGAACACTGGCTGCTCTTGCAGAGGACCGGGGGCCCCTTTCCAGCACCTGCATGGTGACTTACAACCATCTGTAACTCCAGTCCCAGGGCACCCAATATCTGTCTTCTGGCCTCATGTATGTGGTGCACAGACCTCCAAATAAGCAAAACCCGTATGCACATTAAATGTGTAAACAAACAAACAAACAAACAAACAAATGATTCATTCATAAATGAATGGGTGAATGCATATTTCCAGTTATTTGGTTAAAAAATATTCTAAAAATAAATAAATAGAAGGCTAGTGCCCACAACTAGCCTTTCCTCAATTCCAAGATGGGCAGAGCCCACCATTTTTCGGAGTCCATCCTATCAGTCCATGCCTGGAGTTTCGAAAGATTCAGGATAGGGCTTCCTGTTCCTTTCTCTTTCCATTTTCCCAGGCCAAACACTGCATTCCTCAGTTAAGTTTTACAAGGGAGCTGGGTATCAGCAGAACTAGTGCTGACATAGCTATCAATCAAGGTGCTTTGCACACATCAAATAGTGTGCAATAAACAGATGTGCTTTCCCAATACATCTGTTCTACCTCAATAAAGCTGTTTTCAAAAAGGCCCCATGACTCCTATCATCACTGTTCCCCTGGGTTCCCTGTAGCAAAGACAGAAAGGCAGAGCAGGGTCTCAGTGTTCCCTGCCATGTCAAAATATAGCCAGCCTCTTCATCCCTTGAAAGAAAGGTCACACATCCAAATGGATGCAGAAACAGGTTGGGCTCCCAGACCATTGTCCTGTTCACATTTCACTATGATGGACTGAGTTTTATCCATGTGATGAATTAATTCTTCTCACTGGTGTTGGAATCATAATGCTATTTTATTTCTAAACCTGTGGAATTCACCATTTGCACTATCTTAGCCTTAGAGGTTTCATAGTACTAAAACACTAATTATTGAAAATGATTGTAGTACACTTACAGTTGCCAAAGAAGTGAAACACTGTTTGTTTTTTTTTTTTAAGAAATTAGTTCTGAACAATTGAAAAGTGAGCTTTGTAATGCTTTACTCCCAAGAGAACTCAGAAAAACTTATGCTTGTGGGTCGCATATGGCTATAACTGTCTTTGTTTCATCAATGAACAGGGTAATTCTTAAAGCAGTTTGTTATTTCTATGGTGATGGCTACTCTGCAGGTAGACAGTGGGCCATCTAGAAGCAGGTCTCTATGACTTCATTAACCCATCAAGGGCCACGAGGCAGCCATAAAGCAGGGTGCCTGGATGACTTATCCTCAGATCTAGGAGGAGGAGGGGCCCATCTGGTTGGTCATACTTTATGGTGGGAATCAGAGGTCTAGGTGTGGGCAAAGGGTTTAGTATAGTAGAAGGTCAGTAGGGGGAAATCAATTACCGATAAATTGTTAACTCATCTTCAACTCAAATCAGCACGTTTAAAAAATTGGTCATCTTGGATGTGATGGGTCAGAATCAGGTGCCTCTTATGGCTTGTGTGGAAATTTACCCAGGAAGAGATCCTAGGCCCTAACCCTGAGGAGGTCATGTCCCCTGACACCAGGCCCTAAGCCAGCTGAACTGAGGTGGTAGTGTGTTAAGTAACACAATCTAATACTACCATCTATTGAGTCTTTTGACTATGTTATTTCATTTAACAGAGATGAATCAATACGGAGGTGGGGGGAGGTGAGAAAACACATGTTCATTAATTCATTTAGAGAGCATTCCTTGGCTGCCACTCCCCTCCTATCTCTGTAGCAAGTGTAGCAAGTGTTGAGACATAGAGATAAATAAGGGAAAGCTGATATTTAGCAGCAATATGTGCTGCCATTCGTAAAACGCAGCACAGGGTTAGGTATTAGGCAATGTATAATTCTGATGAGAGACTCCAGCAAGAGGCTCATTTGTGTAGAAATGCAGCCAGCTTTACAGGAATTCTGAGCATTGGGGAGGCCAAGTGCCCCGTGAAATGAGGCAGTATCATGTATGTATGAGGGTTTCTGGGGGACACCTGCCAACAACTCTCTGGGATCACATGGGGATTTGGGGGCTAGGTGAGAAGATAGGCTGAGACGTAGCTAGAATCTGAAAACCCCTAGAAGGCTCATGCTTTGTGTGCCTGGTCTCAGCTTATAGCACTATTTTGGGAGATTCTGGAAACTTCAGGAGGCACAACTTATTTGGAGGAAGTAGATCATGGGAAGGGGTGTTAGGGGTATGTTATTCCTTGCTGTTTCCAGTTTCATTTTTTGGTTCTTGGTCCACTGTGATGTGAATGGTCTCTGCTACACGTTCAAACAGCAGTGAGCTGAGCAGCTTGGACACACCCACTCTCCATACCAGGATGAACGGAAACCCTTTGAAACCATGAGACAAAGCCTCCAGTTGTTTCTGGGCAGATATCACAGTGTCACAGTGACTCAAAAATAACAAACACAGGGTAGTTGAAGACAAAGAACGTTTAAAAATCCTCATACTGTAACCAGTAGCTCCCACTCTGTCTGCCCACACTGGGCCTCCTGACTTGTACTGCCTCTCCTCTTCCCTTCCTCCTTTCCGCTACTCTCCATCATGACCTGAGCTAAAAGTCTGTGAGGCTCAACTTCAGTTGTGGGATGAGCCAATACGTGTAAAGTCCTCCCTCACTGTGTACCACTCTAAGTTCCCGCAGACATAGAAAAGATTCTGTACAACTCACTGAGACAGGCAGATGGCATTTTTACCCTCATTCTATACACAGGATAACGGAGACCCGAGGGTGTGACTTGTCTCAGTTACAGACAAGTGAAGACATGAAGCTTTGCAAACACACAACTAGGCTTGCTATCCATTTTCAACTAAATCTAAACATTAGTCTATAACCTGGCTGCAGCCTCTGGCCCTCCCTCCCATTGCTGGTAACATTCGCCTCCCAGCCTAGCAAGCAAGCTGAGTTATTTCACAGCCTCTTGCTTCCTACCTCTCTACCTTGGCTTCTTTTTCTTCTATCTAGAATGTCTCCTCCTTTCCACCCCCAGATCTGCTTATACTTGATCGCCACTGAAGCACCACACGTCCTCTGTAAAGGCTGCCTTGACTCCTGAGTTGTGAAGAGGCTTTTCTTCCTTTGAATTTCTCTGCTATCCTAAAATTCACCATGTTTCTTGGCACCTGGAGCAGACCTGTTTTATTCCCATCAGCTCTATAACTTCAGGAAGTACTGCCTTTCCTGTCGCAGCCTCCGCAGCTACCTGAACCAGCTCCTACCACCTCCCTAGTGACATTCTCATATAGTCAGTCCACGACACACTGGCACTTAGGGCCGACAAGCAGGGAGGCTGGATGGCCGAGGTCACTGGTGGGTATTTATGACTATTCTGGTAACAGCCCATTCTCTAGACCCAGTGTGACCTTGTGTTTAAAAGAGCATCAGACATCCTGAGTTAGAGAGCCATCTACTTGCTGACTTGTGATCCTAAGTAATCCTGAGGAAAACTAAGTCCCCAGGGACTTTCTTCTGCAGAGTGGTCAGCCCTCATTCATTATTATTGTTGAGGCTGAATGAGTATTAGGATTATTAGGATTGTATGATTAATCATGTAAAGACCTGCTTGAATTTCAATAATAGTGCTCTGCCACTGAAAGCCCATGTGGTGGGGTACCCACTGGTCCAGCTCTTACCCACTCTTACTGAGTGTTAACTGCTTCTGTTCATAAATCCGTTCCGTGACAGTTGTTCTTAGTAATGTCACCATGCAACTGAAGTAAGTGCTACATAAACTGATGATACGTGAAAAGAGGAATTGTAGCTTCTTTGAACATTAAATTGAATGCTTTGGATGTGCTAAAGGTGAGTCACTATTGAACTGGATGTTAGGAAAATCATTCAAAGAGACTGGAGTAAAATCATAAACATCTAGAACATTTCTGGAAGTAGATTACTTTAAAAGTCACTGTAAGTAACCCAGACAAGGGCCAGAGGCCTGCTTGCTGTCACATGGTAGGGCCTGGTGGAAGACAGCCAGAGGCTCACCCATACCAGGCAGGCTCTCTCAAATGAGCAAGTATTGAGTGGAGAGATGGGACAGAAGGAGAAAGTCTGCGCTATGAAAGAGGGAGAACTGGAGATGCACTGGTGGTGAGGAACAGCCCGATATGAATAGCCTGAGATGTCACCTAAGACCATGCTGAGGCCCTGGCCTGTGCAGCCACCGAAGGCCATTTCACTTCTGCGTCTGTGGCTCTGAAGCAGTAGGGGTTTATTTGTGTCCATGGCCCATGTTACCACCAAAGGTCATGTAGATGTTTGTGGTCTGGACTGTCACCTGAGGCTGTGTTGGTGTTTGAGGGCTGCATTAGGCTGGCTGTGTCCTATGCCCAGGCAGTGCCAGAGAGCTGGCTCTGGGGGCATGGGTGTGGGTCACTAACTCAGCTACCCCTCAGACCCAGATCCAGGACTTTGAGTTGGCTCACCCCAACATCTACCTCATCTATGAACTGCTGCTGGAGCATGTGAAAGGATTTTCATGATACAGGGCAGCAACAGGATATGAGAGGAGTCCTGGTGAGGAGTCAGGATTGATGGTGTAGCAGAAGCCAGAGGCCTCGGACCAGACCAATGACTCACTGTAATGAACGTTTGCAGGGAAAGCTGTATGGGCAAAAGGCACATACTACATTACTGTGTGACACACCACAGCTCTCCATGATGATTTTTAAATATTTATTTATTTATTTATTTATTGTTTTCTTTTGTAGGGGAGGCTGCAAGGGCAGAGGGCAGAGGGCAGATATGGAGGGTCTGGGGAGATGTGTGGGATTGGGGTAAATGTGTTTTACCAAGAACTAACAAATTTTTTTTAAAGCAATGTATACCAAAAAAGACAGAAGTGCATGTTTTTGTTCATATGTGAGTGTTAGTCTTGAAACTTTAGATCTGTGCATTTCATTTGGAACACCCATTAAAGTTAGAAAATTAACAAGAGGAGGGGTCAGGTAGAATACAGTGATATAAAAAGGGAAACAGGGAGCTGGGCAGTGGTGGTGCACACCTTTAATCCCAGCACTTGGGAGGCAGAGGCAGGCAGATTTCTTTTTTGTTTGTTTGTTTTTGGTTGAGACAGGGTTTCTCTGTATAGCCCTGGCTGTCCTGGAACTCACTCTGTAGACCAAGCTGGCCTTGAACTCAGAAGCCCTAACTAAGATACACTCCAGAAATTGATGGTAAGACCCTCTCCTACGGTACCATGCACTTGAGTCATAAAACATAGAGAAATCATGGTTGCACAGACCGAGAAGTGCCATCTGTATGGAGTGGCTTTGACAGTACTGGGAGGTGCCACACAGGCTGCTGGAGGAGAAGAATAATCATCACTCTTACCTGGGTTTGAGCCTTGTGAGCTACAACTATACAATAATTGTGGCAAGGTGTGCCCATTGGTACAATATTGGCATGAATACGATGGGTGCTATCACCACTTTCTCCTTGGATCTGAGCCATCTTCATGAGATATAACCAATTCCTGGTACTGTTATTGGGTTAAGAACCTGTGGCTAGGTGTGCCATATGCCCTTACTACTATTAAATAAATATGCCCTTATTCTGCTAAATAAACATACTATTAAAAGGACTCATAATGACCTGTATCTATACCCATTGATATTATGTAAAAAACAAACCCAGTTTCCCCCTTCTGATCACTTATTTCCCAATGGCAATGACTCTGAGACTAATTATTGATTATTAAGTGCTTTGGCCATAAGCTTTGGCTCATTCCCTGACTAGATCATAACTTAACCCATTCAAACTATGCTATGTCTTCCAAATGGTTACTTACCTCTCCTCAGTTTCATAGCTCCAAGTCCGGGGTGAATCTCCTCTTTATTTCAGTTCAGCTACTTGTGATTTACGTTCATCTCCTCTGTGTTCCCTCCCAACATCTCCCTCAGACACAAACTGGAATCTTTCCCAGCCTCTGTCTGTGCATCTTCTTTTAGTCCCTCACTATTTCCCAGAATCCTCTCTCTTCCTGCCAGTGTCCCACCTTCCATTTCTCTGCCTCAGCTCATTGGCCATCAGCTTTTTTTATTGACAGGGTTTGTTTATGAGCGATTTGCTGGACATAGCATGTCTCCCCACCCTCATTAGAGAAGATTCATGTAGCATATGGCACAACAACCGGTCAAGGTACAGAAAATAAGAGGCCGTGGAATGCTCCTGCATAAATGGGACTTTTGTTTCCATTCCCAACCCTCTTTCCAGAGCTCAGGGATCATTGTGAAGTAAGGGATGGGTGACTACAAGGACATCTCTGCCCCTGAAACAAATGGGTGGGTGCACATACAATGTCACAGCAATTGTGACATGCACAAGACCTGTACAAGCTCAAGCCAGGCAAAAATCCCAACATGGAGAGAAGGAAGGTAGGCCCAAAATCCCACTCCTAGTGGAGGAGCTACTGGCATTGATGGGTGGGAGAAGGAGAGCCAGTTTTCATTATGGATAAGAGCCCTGGTAAGTAACCACACTGTAGGGCAGGCCCCACATTTAAGAGTATTTGGGTAGCACAAATTGAATTTTATGGGTTAATAAAAGAAGGTCTGTGAAGGTGGGTGGGAAGGAAGGTGGGAGTGGCTTTGAGAGGAGTTTGGGGAAGGGGGACATGATCAAAATGCATTTATGACATTCTCAAAGAATAAAATTAATACTTGAAAATGTCACAGTTCTCATGGGCTTCTCGGTAACCACCGTCTCCAGTCTGCAGAACGCTGGTGTTAGAAACGCGTGGACAGCTACCGCAATTCGTGAGTGAACAAAGTGGGGGGCCTAGAGGAGGTGCAGAAAGAACCACTTGCTCCTTCTTTTCTCCTGGCCTCCCCTCTCCACGTCTAAACTGCTTCCCAAGAATCCCGCACACACCGAGAGCTGCTCTGTGGCTGCAGAGTTACCCTGAGCAGACATGAGACATTAAGGCTGGATGCAGGAGAGCTCAGGCTTCAGAAAGCAGCTCCTCCTTCCGTGATAGCTGTGTTGAAACAGCTCAACTTTCCCCGCTCTGCCACTGACGTATTGCTGGCAGGTTGCGGAGTTTCCCAGCATTCTCAGTTGCTCATAAGGGTAAAGCTTGATAAGGTTTGCTAACGCAAGCCTATGTCAGCTGCCTGCCTTCCATGCCTCAGTCATCTCCCAGGGGCGCCACTCCTCTTCTACCAGGGTGATCCTCTGGCAGAATGGGTATGATGGTATCACCTTAGTTTGTTTGGGCTACTCTAACCAAATACTCGAAGTTAGTCAATTAGGAAGGGAATGTTTTTCCTAGGAATCCTGGAGATTGGAAGTCCATGATGAGTAGGGCAGCAGCAGGTTGGACATCTGGCCTCAGTCTCTGTTTCTAGGATGTCACCTTGAAACTGGTGTCCTCATACTGCGGAAGGAAGAAGGGTAAACAACCTAAGTCCGTTCTCTCAGGCCTTCCTTCTCACGAGAGATTAATCTACCCCAAAGGGCAGCACCATCATTAATCACTGCTCTGAAGATCTGATTTCATAACACGAGAATAGTGGAGATTAAGCTTTCGTATAAATTTTGGAGAGAAATATTTGTATAGGTAACACTTTTCACAAAGGCTGTGTAAAAAAAAAAAAGTATAAAAAAAAGTGAGACAAGCAACAAACATAAATGTACTCAATCTAAGTTACAAAAATACCTCATTTAATTGAGGTTAAAACAAAATATTTAGATTTTGAAGTCATCATGTCACCATTTTAACTATTACTAGACCAGTTACTATTTACCAGAATAGATATTTTAAATTTTTTTTTATATATAGATATTTTTCTTATACTTTGTGGGGACAGAATTTGAGCTATGAAAATCAAGTTTCAGGTGCAGGGCAAAGTCTCCTTCTCTCTGCCTGAAGAGGGGGCTGTTCTCTTGAGGGCACTCACAGGCCCACTTCAGCATGAGCACTGCTAAGAGGCAGTACAGTTGTAGGATTTGGCTGAGGTTCCCAGGCTCCTGATGACAGACCACATATCTATAGGCCCCGAACCCTCTCTGAGCTTTAATAACCTCTTCTCATGAAATCTCCCAAGCTTCTGCTGTTAATAAGAATGTCTGAAAGCCTCTCACTTAACTGCTTCCAGCTCACCCCTACCTTATCCTGAGCAGGGCTTAGACTGTATTCCAGGACCAGCACAAGGCCCCAGGCGTCTTGCCAGACCTGATGAGGTCTGTAGATTCATGCGAGCAACAGCAGCTGCCTGGGAAGTTATCCAACACTCCATCGAACCTCAACAACTGTCCTGGGATGGCGGGGTTGGCTGGACCTGTCTGTTGCAGCCAACAGAAGCTTCCCGCACCTCCCACTTGTGGTTAATACCTCAGAGCCTTGGTTCAGTCCAGTGATGAGCAGGCAACATCCGGGCTGGGAACGGCAAGGTGAGCAAACACAGCCTGCTGCCCTGCCAATCGCCAGTCCCGTTATTCTTTCCTTTCCCCCTTGGGCAAATTTGGTTTCCCGGAATTAATTATTCAACAGGAGATGACAGCCGGTGTGTAACAGTGCTGCTGGAGGAGAGAATAAAGAGGCACATTGGGCACAGCAGCTGCGCCTCCCAGACCCTGAAATTTAAGATCTTTATAAATGATCTGTTAAAACTATAGTGACGATAAGCTTATGAATCATGATCTATATTAATCAGGGCTGCTGATATGGAAAGATTAATTGAAACGTGCAGTTCTACACAAATGATAAAGTGGTAACAATTTAATATCAGACAAGAAGAGTGAAGAAATTACACTCCAAGCTTCATGCATCATTACTATGGATATTAATATTTTACCCAGCGCAACAGCATCGGGAATCATAATGAAAATCCATAAGTGGTGCACAGACATGATTAAATACAACAGTCTTTAGGAGCTGTTTGGTGACGGCAGTTGGGCCATATTTCACTCTGAGGCTGGTGATTCCAATGATAGAGTCTAGACGAGGGTGATTAAAAATGGTTCCTCCTAAAGCCTGTTAACCTTTTACTACTAAAATGAATTTCTTTGATTTTTAAATTATGTTGTTCTCTTTGCTCTTTTCAAAACTGAACTTGATCTCAAACCTTGACAGGATGCCAGGTCCCGGCTACAGTGACAGTCATGATGAGATTCCTCACATTCTTTTGCCTCAGGGGTGTGGCATCAGCTTGGGTGTGCAGAACGGTGTGTCATTGTCTACCTTGAACTGGGGATGGGTGGAATAAGTAAGTCAGGGGCCCAGGGAAGTTCCCAATGGACCAGAAGTTGATACCATTGACTTCGTCAGCTAACCTTATCAGGATGGAGATGGAAATAACTATTCTGAGATACTGGTCTCATGGCCTGGTTAATTTATTTAGCAAGCAAACAAATATATACCCACACGCAAGAAATGCAAACATATTCTCCAGTGAGCATATGTTCCAGGATGAAGAGATGAGAATTCTAATCAATGTAATGACTTCAAAAATGAAGACAGAGTTGAGAAGGGCATTTTTGCCAGACTTTTTCGTTGAGCCTGTGACCACTTTTATTATTAGTTAAAACAAGGTCAGTGTGTATTTGCTGTAATGAGAGATTCATCATCATATCTGGGGTAATAAGATGCTCGGTCTATTCCTTTGGGGACATTGTATCTCTCTGACATGTTCTAGTTCCTTAGGTCTCTATAGCTGTGATTCTCAAATTTTAACATGTACCAATATTGACCGGGAAGGGGAGAGGTGCCGGGGTGGTTTGTTTTTGTCAACTTGACATATACCCTTGTATATCTGGGAAGAGGCAATCCTAACTGAGGGATTGCTCCCACAGATTGGCCTGTGGGGCATTGTTTTGATTGTTGATTGATGTGGGTGGGCACAGCCCTGTGTAGGTGGTGCCAGCCCTGGGCAGGTGGGCCTGGGCTGTATAAGAGCAAGCCATGGAGAAAAAAGTCAGTAAGCAGCATTTTCTCCATGGCCTCCGCTTCAGTGTCGCCTCTGGTTTCTTGCACTGAGTTCCCTCCAGCTGCCTTCCATCCCCGGATTCTTCATCATCTCTACCATCCAGTGTGGGACACATGAGTGTCTTAGATGCTCTTGGCAGTTTGTGCTCTGGGGTGGGATTTCATTCATGTGGAACAATGCAAAGCTTCCTACTTTCACTTCTCTATCCACTTCCATGGGTAATTCACTTCCCTACCCTCTTCCTTGGGTAATTCACTTCCCTACCCTCTTCCCTGGGTAATTCACTTCCCTACCCTCTTCCTTGGGTAATTCACTTCCCTACCCTCTTCCCTGGGTAATTCACTTCCCTACCCTCTTCCATGGGTAATTCACTTCCCTACCCTCTTCCTTGGGTAATTCACTTCCCTACCCTCTTCCTTGGGTAATTCACTTCCCTACCCTCTTCCATGGGTAATTCACTTCCCTACCCTCTTCCTTGGGTAATTCACTTCCCTACCCTCTTCCATGGGTAATTCACTTCCCTACCCTCTTCCTTGGGTAACAAGTCTATGCAGTTTGTTTTCCCAAAGCTGAAAACACTCATGTCATATATTTTGTCCAATTTAAGATGCCTGATGGTAGAAGGTTAAATATTGTCACAAATAATACCTACGGGGCTACAGAGGTGGTTCAGAAGTTAAGAGCACTTGAGCTCCTGCAGAGGACCAGAGTTTAGTTCCCCAGCACCTAGGTCACCCAGCTCATGGCTGCCTGTAACTCCCCTAGCTCTTCTAGCTTCCTGCCACCTTCTTTTGGTCTCCTGGATATCTCAACCTGGAGAGCATCTCTCTCTCTCTCTCTCTCTCTCTCTCTCTCTCTCTCTCTCTCTCTCTCTCTCTGTGTGTGCATGTGTGTATGTGTGAGTGTGGGTGCTATGTGTGGTGTGTGTGTGCGTGCACTTATGTATGTGTGCATGTATGTGCTTGGTATGTGTGTTTGCATGCATGCATGTGTGTGTGTGTGTGTGTGTGTGTGCATGTGTGTACATGGTTATGTATGTGTGCACATGTGTGTCCTTGGTTTGTGTGTGTGTCTGTGTGCATGTATGAATATGCTTGTGTATGTGTGTATGCATGCTTGTGTGTGTGCATATATGTGTCCTTGGTATGTGTGTGGGCATGCTTGTGGTGTGTGTGTGTGTGTGTGTGTGTGTGTGTAAGCTCAAGGTTGTTGTCAGAAATCTTCAATTAACCTTTCCACTTTATTCTTTGAATTAGGGTCTCTGTCTCTTTCAAACCTAGAGTGTGCTGATGGGATAGTGGTAGCCAGCTTGCTCTGGGAGCCTCTGTTTTGCTTTAGATATTGGAAATTCAGGAAACCACACCTAGGCAGCATTTCTGGGATTCTGAACTCTGGTTCTTCTGCTTGTGCAACAAGCAATTTAAACTATTGAGTTATTCCTTAATCCCAGTATTTACTCTGTCTTCTGCATAAAGCACTTTCTCACTTATATTGCAGGGTGCGGGCCATCTCATCCTGACTCCTTCATTAAAGCCAACCGCTATGACAATTTACTCTGTAAGACTGTTCTATCTCACCAATGGCATCACTTCCTGAAATTATCCATATATTTTCTTATATGTTTATTGTTTACCTCCCACTAAAATGAAAGTACAATGGGACATAAACCATGTTTGACTTAGTAAAGTAACTATGCTTGTTGGGGTCAGAACAGTGTAATTTTGATGGATAGCTGTGATTGTCAGGTTGACAGGAGCTAGAGTCATATAGTAGCCAGCTCTCTTTGGGCTTGCCTGTAGGGGATTATCTTGATTATGCTAACCAAGCAGGAAACTGCAGGTGAAATGTGGTGAGCATTAGCAAGCACTCAACCTGACTATGAATGAGATCGCCCACTTCTGGGCGACTTCCCCACCATGACAGGTATAACCTGGCACTGAAAGCCAATCAGGAAAAGAAACTGGGGCAGCATCGAGTGGCAGATGAATAAATATGGGCCAGTACATGAAAATGAAGACAAATTCAGAATGTACGTTCTCATGGTGTCTGATGAGAATACATCTTAAGGAGAATAAAGTCTTGATGTGGTAGGAATGACTCTGTCTTACTATTTCTGGATTCTGGTTTGTTCAGACATTTGGAGTCAGAACTTAGACAAACCAGCTTGCAGACGGTGGAGGGTGAGCGAGCAGAGTGCAGAAGCAACAGAGCTTCTGGGACAGGCAGAAGTCACTCAGCTTCTGGGACAGGCCCCCCGTTTCTGGCTGCAAAAATCTGGGCACCTTCCCCGCCAGAGGAGAGGTGGCTGCCCCGGAGGGCTGTGACCCCCAGTGCAGGTAAGGGAGCCATCTTATCTCCCGGGTTCCTCTGAGACCAGTGTGCTCAGATCAGCTCGTGGACTGCAGAGGGTGAGCAGCAGACTGCAGAGGCAACAGAGCTTCTGGGACAGGCAGAAGCCACACAGCTTCTGGGACAGACCCCCGTTTCTGACTGCAGAAATCCGGGCACCTTCCCCACCAGAGGACAGGTTGCCCCCCAGGAGAGCTGCGACCCCCAGAGCAGGCTGTGCAGGTGAGCACGCAAACTGCAGAGGCAACCCATCTTCTTGGACAGGCCCCATTTCGGGCCTTCATCTTCAACCAGGAGGCAAGTCTGAACGCCAGACCTCTGTGCATCTTCACTGCAAGAGGAGAGCTTGCCTGAAGAGAGTACTCTGACCACTGAGACTCAGAAGAGAGCTGGACTCCCAGGTCAGCAGGCAGAGGCTAACAGAATCACAGGAGGAACAGGATCCAGCCAGAGGCAGCTATAACAACTAACTCCAGGGATTACCAAATGGTGAAAGGCAAACATAAGAATCTTACCAACAGAAACCAAGACTGCTTACCATCATCAGAACCCAGTACTCCCACCTCAGCCAGTCCTGGATACCCCAAAACACCCGAAAAGCAAGATTCAGGTTCAAAATCATATTTCATGATGCTGGTAGAGGACCTTAAGAAGCACTTTAATAACCCACTTAAAGGAATACAGGAGAACAGTGCTAAAGAGGGAGAAGTCCTTAAAGAATCACAGGAAAACACTGCTAAACAGGTAGTAGTCCTAAAGGGGAGACACAAAAATCCCTTAAAGAATTACAGGAAAACACAACCAAATAGGTGATGAAATTGAAGAAAATTATCCAAGACCTAAAAAGGGACGTAGAAACAATAAAGAAAACCCAAAGTGAGACAACTCTGGAGATAGAAACCCTAGGAAAGAAATCAGGAACCATAGATGCGAGCATCAGCAACAGAATACAAGAGATCAAAGGGAGAATCTCAGGTGCAGAAGATTCCATAGAGAACATGGGCACAACAATCAAAGAAAATGCAAAATGCAAAAAGATTCTAACTCAAAATATCCAAGAAATCCAGGAACAATGAGAAGACCAAACCGAGGGATAATAGGGGTCGATGAGAATGAAGATTTTCAACTTAAAGGACCAGAAAATGTCTTCCACAAAATTATAGAAGAAAACTTCCCATACCTAAAGAGAGAGATGCCCATAAACATACAAGAAGCCTTCAGAACTCCAAGTAGACTGAACCAGAAAAGAAATTCCTCCCAACTCATCATAATCAGAACAACAAATGCACTAAATAAATATAATATTAAAAGCAGTAAGGGTAAAAGGTCAAGTAACATATAAAGGCAGGCCTATTCGAATTACACTAGACTTCTCACCAGAGACTATGAAAGCCAGAAGATTCTGGACAGATGTTATACAGACCCTAAGAGAACACAAATGCCAGCCTAGGATGCTATACCCAGCAAAACTCTCAATTACTATAGATGGAGAAACCAAAGTATTCCATGACAAAACCAAGTTCACACAATACCTTTCCACAAATCCAGCCCTTCAAAGGATAATAACAGTAAAACACCAACACAAGGACGAAAACTACGCCCTAGACAAAGCAAGAAAGTGATCCTTCAACAACCCTAAAAGAAGACAGCCACAAGAACAGAATCCCAACTTTAACAACAAAAATAACAGGAAGCAACAATTACTTTTCTTTAACTTCTCTTAACATCAATGGATTCAATTCCCCAATAAAAAGACATAGACTAATAGACTGGCTACACGAATAAGACCCACCATTTTGCTGCTTACAGGAAACTTACCTCAGGAAAAAAGACAGACACTACTTCCTAGACAGATACCAGGTACCAAAGTTAAAGTGAAAGGCTGGAAAACAATTTTCCAAGCATATGGTCCTAAGAAACAAGCTGGAGTAGCCATTCTAATATCAAATATAATTAGCTTTCAACCCAAAGTTATAAAAAAAAGACAAGGAGGGGCAATTCATACTCATCAAAGGTAAAATCTACCAAGTTGAACTCTTAATTCTGAACATCTATGCTCCAAATACGAGAGCAGTCACATTCATTAAAGAAACTTTAGTAAAGCTCAAAGCACACATTGCCCTTCACACAATAATAGTTGGAGACTTCAACACCCCACTCTCACCATTGGATAGATCCTGGAAACAGAAACTAAACAGAGACACATGGACACTAAGAGAAATTATGAAACAAATGAATTTAATAGATATCTACAGAACATTTTATCCTAAAACAAAAGGATATACCTTCTTCTCAGCACCACATGGCACCTCCTCCATAATTGAATCAGTCACAATTGGGGAATTGAATAATCGGTCACAAAATAGGCCTCAACAGATACAAAAATATCGAAACTATCCCATGCATCCTATCAGATCATGACAGACTAAGAATGATCTTCAATAACATCATTAATAATAGAAAGTCAGCATTCTCGTGGAAACTGAACAACAATCTACTCAATGATACCTTGGTCAAGGAAGAAATAAATAAATTAAACACTTTTTAGAGTTTAATGAAGATGAAGCCACAACATCTCCAAACTTATGGGACACAATGAAGGCAGTCCTAAGAGGTAAACTTAGAGCCTTGAGTGCCTCCAAAAATAAACTGGAAAGAACATACACTAGCAGCCTGACAGCACACCTAGAAGCTCTAGAATTAAAGGAAGCAAATTCACTGAAGAGGATTAGGTAGCAGGAAATAATCAAACTCAGGGCTGAAATCAACCAAGTGGAAACAAAAAGAACTATTCAAAGAATCAATCAAATCAGGAGCTGGTTCTTTGAGAAAATCAACAAGCTAGATAAACCCTTAGCCTGACACACTAGAGGGCACAGGGACAGTATTCTAATTAACAAAATCAGAAATGAAAAAGGAGATGTAACAACAGAACCAGGGGAAATCGAAAACATCATCAGATCCTACTACAAAAGGCTATACTCAACAAAACTGGAAAACCTGGATGAAATGGACAACTTCCTAGACAGATATCAGGTACCAAAGTTAAACCAGGATCAGATTAACGATCTAAACTGTCCCAATTCCTCTAAAGAAATAGAAGCAATTATCAATAGTCTCCCAATCAAAGAAAGCCCAGGACCAGATGGGTTTAGTGCAGAGTTCTCTCACACCTTTAAAGAAGACCTAATTCCAACTCTCCTCAAACTATTCCACAAAATAGAAACAGAAGGTACTCTACCCAATTCATTCTATGAAGCCACAATTACTTTGATACCTAAACCACACAAAGATCCAACAAAGAAATAGAACTTCAGACCAATTTCTCTCATGAATATCAATGCAAAAATACTCAATAAAATCCTCGCAAACTGAATCCAAGAACACATCAAAAAGGTCATACATCAGGACCAAGTAGGCTTTATCCCAGGGATGCAGGGATGGTTTAATATATGGAAATCCATCAACGTAATCCACTATGTAAACAAACTCAAAGACAAAAACCACATGATCATCTCCTTAGATGCTTAGAAAGCATTTTACAAAATCCAACACCCATTTATGATAAAAGTCTTGGAAAGATCAGGAACTCAAGGCCCATACCTAAACATAATAAAAGCAATCTACAGCAAACCAGTAGCCAACATCAAACGAAATGGAGAGAAACTCAAAGCAATCCAACTAAAATCAGGGACTAGACAAGGCTGCCCACTTTCTCCCTACCTATTCAATATAGTACTTGAAGTCCTAGCCAGAGCAATTTGACAACAAAAGGAGATCAAGGGGGTTCAAATTGGAAAGAAAGAAGTCAAAATATCACTATTTGAAGATGATATGATAGTATATATAACTGACCCTAAAAATTCCACCAGAGAACTCCTAAACCTGAAAAACAGCTTCAGTGCAGTAGCTGGATATAAAATTAACTCAAACAAATCAATGGCCTTTCTCTACACAAAGGATAAATGGGTTGAGAAAGAAATTAGGGAAACAACACCCTTCATAATAGTCACAGACAATATAAAATACCTTGGTGTGACTCTAACTAAGGAAGTGAAAGATCTGTATGATATGAACTTCAAGTCTCTGAAGAAAGAAATAGAAGATCTCAGAAGATGGAAAGATCTCCCATGCTTATGGATTGGCAGGATTAATATAGTCAAAATGGCTATCCTGCTGAAAGCAATCTACAGATTTAATGCTATCCCCATCAAAATTCCAACTCAATTCTTCACTGAGTTAGAAAGGGCAATTTGCAAATTCATCTGGAATAACAAAAAAACTAGGATAGCAAAAACTCTTCTCAACAATTAAAGAACCTCTGGTGGAACCAAACCCAGATACTATTGCATATGCCAGAAAGATTTTGTTGAAAGGACCCTGATATAGCTTTCTCGAGTGAGTCTATGCCGGTGCCTGGCAAATACATAAGGGGATGCTCATAGTCATCTATAGGGTGGAACACAGGGCCCCCATTGGAGCAGCTAGAGAAATTACCCAAGAAGCTGAAGGAGTCTACAATCCTTTAGGTGGAACTACAATATGAACTAACCAGTACCCCCAGAGCTCGTGTCTCTAGCTGCATATGTAGCAGAAGATGACCTAGTTGGCCATCATTGGGAAGAGAGGCCCCTTGGTCTTACAAACTTTATATGCCCCAGTACAGGGGAATGTCAGGGCCAAGAAGTGGGAGTGGGCGAGTAGGGGAGCAGGGTGGGGGAGGGTATAGGGAACTTTCAGGATAGCATTTAAAATGTAAAGAAAATATCTAATAAAAAATCTATAGTGATTCAAAAAAAAAAAAGAACTTAGACAAGCTTGTAGCAAGATGGGTAGGAGCACAAGTTTAAGACTTAGACTATTTGAATATTGTTCTCGACACTTTAAGTACTATATGACTGCTTTGAATCTTAGATTCATCTTCTGAGAAAGTAATTGTCTTAGGGTTTTCATTGCTGTGAACAGACACCATGACCAAGGCAACTCTTATAAGGTACTACATTTAATTGGGGCTGGCTTACAGGTTCAGAGGTTCAGTCCATTATCATCAAGGTGAGAACATGGCAGCATCAAGGCAGGCATGGTGCAGGAAGAGCTGAGAATTCTGCATCTTGGCCAGAAAGCACCTAGGAGAAGTCTTTCTCCTATCTAGGAGGATGGTCTCAAAGACCACAGTGACACACTTGCTCCAACAAGGCTACACCTACTCCAACAAGGCCACAGCTCCTAATAGTGCTACTCTCTGGACCAAGCATACTCAAACCACCACAGTAATATATTGATTTGTTTTTAGGGTGTGTGTGCGCGCACACACCCACGAATGTGATGCAGTTTAACCCAGAAGCTATCTCCAACTGATAGATTCTTACAGAGGAAAAAAAAGGAAATAAAGAACCAGACAGGTTTTAAAATAACTATGTTTACTAGAATCAAGGAGATAATAAACAAGGTGTTTTCTTCTACGAGAGTTGGAGATTATTATAATGAACAGTAGCAAGCAAAAATTATAGAATTTTCAAAAAGAAAGAGCCTAAGATCTCACCATCTGAGCTTAACATCATCAATAGTTTACGTATCTGACAGATTCAGTGGATTGGAGGAAAGGTGAGAAAACAACAGAGGAAATGAGGGAAAAATAAGAATGCAGTAGAGATGACAAGAAAAGCAGAAAACACAGTGCAAACTTTAAGGAGAGGGTCAAGAGAGTGGTAGGGGAGAAGCAGAGGGGACAAAATACTAACTGTGAATCACATTGATTGCAGTTTTAAGATGGCTGTATGGCCCCCATCCTTAACCCAGACACTATCACTGCTTACAGGGGGAAACAAAAATCAGTTTTCTGCAATGGAGTCTCACCGAGTATACAAACCACACAGCAATAGATGGCTATCACAAAACAAAACCAATGGTATATTTGGAGATCTTGGCATTCCTCCTCCTCCTCCTCCTCCTCCTCCTCTTCTCCTTCTCCTTCTCCTTCTCCTTCTCCTTCTCCTCCTCCTCCTCCTCCTCCTCCTCTTCTCCTTCTCCTTCTCCTCNCCTCCTCCCCCTCCTCCTCCTCCTCCTCCTCCTCCTTCTCCTCCTCCTTCTTTCTCCTTCCCCTCTCCTTCCCCCTCCTCCTCTTCTTTCTTGTGTCTCTGCATCTATATGCTAGTATGCTTTTCTTTGGTTCTTTTTTTCCTGTTTGTTGTGTCCTGTTCTGTTTGTTATTGTCATTGTTGTTTCTAGATGTCTGTTTTCTAATGAGAGAGGAAGGGAGAGGGAGAGAGGGGAGTATTTGGATAAATAGGGAATCTGGGAGGAGATTGGGGAGGAGAAACTGTAATAAGAATATATTACATGAAAACAATTATTTCCAACTACCAAAAAAAAAAAAAGTCTCATAGACCCTGAGCTGAGTACAGGAAAATCCAGACTGTAGAAAACCTGCTTAAAACCCAAAATACACAGACTACCATAGGAAATGATGAAAATTAGATCAACATCCAACCATTTAATAGAAATATGTTTCATACTTCAGTATATGGCAGACAATGAATGCTAACGTAGAATTCTATATCTACCAAAAATATCTTTCAAGAGTAAAAAGAAAATAATGAATTGTTCGAGGTAAAAAGAATCAAGACTATGGCTGCATGGCCCTGATCTTGTCTGATCTAGTCAAAAGAAAAAAAATCTGAGAATTTTTTATGGGAAGATCAGCTGTAAAATTACATTACATAGCATTGTCTTAGAGAGAGGCATGGAGATAAAGGAATAATGGAGCACACTAAAATGATGTAGGTCAATAGAAATTAACACTGACTATTTAATAATTACACCTTGTTATTTAAAATATAGAGGTGACTAGAATGCATAGTAGCAATGGTATGTAATAAGTCAGGAGGGTATGTAAATGGAACTAGAGAATTTTAATGACCTTGTATTGCCTAAGTAGATAGCATAATGCCTATTAATATTAGACACTTCAGACCTAAGGATGCATCAGGTGATTTCTAGTGTTACCATTATCATAATAAAGCCGTGTATAATTTCCAACATAATAATGGGAAATGGAATCATAAAATAAAACAGAAGCTATTTTTTAAAGGTGGAAATGGATAGAAAAATGAACAGGTATGACAAGGTTAACCCAAACATATTAGTAATGACATTAAAACCAATTAGCTAAAATTTTTAATTAAAAGTTATTCAAACAATAAAAAGTGAGAGTTATCTATATTCTATTTATAAAGGAAATGTGTAGGACACAAGAATTAAAAAAGTTGAAAGTAAAAGAAAAAGCACTAGCCAAAAGAAAGCTGATGTGATTATATTAGCATTGGAAAGAGTAGATGGACCTTAAGTCAAATCACCAATGGAGCTGAGGAACACTCTAGAACAATAAAATGATTAACTTGAAATCAAGCATATATTCTACTTTTGTATGTGTATTTAATAATATAGAACAAAAGTATAATATAAAAATTTATGGAACTACAATGAGAAGAGAGTTCATAATCACAATGAGTGATATTTGAATAATTCATTTCTAAAAGCAGACAAAATTTGAATAAAGCTTTAGGAAATAGGAACACGCATAGGCATCCTATCCACCTTCTTTAGGACTGGATGTGCTTTTAAAGCATCCAAAGGAATATTTGTAAAACTTGACCATACTTTGGACTACAAAGCAAAACTTAATAAATTTCAAAGTACTGACTAAATCAGTCTTATGATAACAAAGGAATTAAGTTCAATATTAATTTAAAAACTATGCCTATCAAACCCATAATTGTCTCAAGGATAATTCACTCTTACTTTGTAGAGTTAAGTAATATATTTCTAAATAATTCATAGATAAAATAAAATTATAGTAGAAAGTGCATATTCTCATTAAAAAATAAGAAAGCTCTCAAATCAATGATTTAACTTTACTCTGAGGAAACGAAAGAATGAGTAGAGGAACAGAAAATAAAGTCAATGAACCCAAAAGTTGGTATGTCAGGACTGGAGATGTGGTTCAGTTGGTAGAATGCTCACTTAGCATGCATGGAGTCCTGGGTTCAAACTCTAGCATCATATAAACTAGGTGTGGCAAAGCTCATACCTATAGTCCTGGCCCTGATGAGATGAAAACAGGAGAATCAGAAACTCAGAGTCGTCCTCAGATACATAGGGAATTTGAAGACAGCTTGGGATGGCTTGTACTTTATAGAAATCCTTTTAATTCACAAACATTAAGGCTAACCAAGAGTAGGGAAGACTCAAATCACTAAAATCAGGAATGAGTTATTATGAATTACATGTAAAGAGGGAGATCCTATGCCCTCAGTTAACCCATCTGAACTACAACCATCAGCATGGTAGGATAATCATAAGGGTATAGTAGTGACAGGCAAACTTTGGCCATAAACAACAACTCTAACTGAAAAGACCCATCCATGAAGGTGGAAACCATGTCTGATATTGGAAACCTTGCTAATTACTCAATGCTAATGGAATTGTGGTTGTCAGAATCAATAATCACTACTTTACTAAACTAGCATCGTGTCTAACAATATATAAGTATTTGTCCTTATAAATAGGTGTAATCCTCACCCATCAACAGGGAAATCTCTCTTTGCAGCAGGTGGATGCTACTACAGAAACCCACAAGCAATCAAAATGCAAACTTGTGCAGCCCAGTCCAAATAGATACATCTACAGAACACTCCTGCACTTAAAGCTCAGGGAACATTGTAGAGAGGTGGCCAGGAAGATTATACCATCCAGAGGATCAGAGAGCTTATTGTGAGATTGTGTTTCCTAGTAATGTCAGAAACAAAACCTGTAAACCTGAAAAGTCTCAGCGCCATGACAGTTCAAGCAAGGACGACATGAATGAACATGCCAAACAGGTCAAGGAAAAACCCATTAGGCTTCAGCTTGACACAAAGAATTATAGGCTTATATATTTTTTAAACCTATTTTAATACATGTACTTAAGTGCTTTAACCTCTCTTCTAGCCCACTACCCACCAGAGGTAGTAGAAAGGAAAGGTTAATAGGAGGATGTAGACATGTTTAGAAATAATTCTTTGGGGGCAAATCCAATCTGCATTGATAGGATATCAGCAGTTCAGTTCACACGAATCAGCAGTAGCTGCTTAATCCACTAACGAACACTATTCACAAATCAGCAATGGCAGTTCAGTCCAGAAGAAACCATGAAGCTCTGCCAACTGGCCAACGTCTGCAGAAGTGGCAAGAAGTGTCAGAATACCACCAGAAGTTCTTTGGTGTGTTTCAGTCTACAAAGTCACATCAAACTATGATCGGTGGCAAGGCGAACCAATACCACACAACGTTGACGTAGTTGTCGTAGTCTTCGTTGTCATCAACAAAGACTAGCCTCAGCAAAGCCCAGTGAGACAAGCAAAGAGTGGCAAGGTGTGCCAGTACCACACAGCGTTATCTACTCTATGTTGGTTTATATTAATACCCTTTCCAAACATCATGTGTTCTGTCAAGTCTCTGCTCTAGCAAAGCATCACATACCCCTTTTCCAGGCAACTTCCAGAAAAATACCACATGTCTGTTCTCAGCAAGACATCTTCTCTCATGTCTGCTTCAGCAAAAACATCCTCTCATAAGACAGTTTCCATTCCAAAGAAACCAGAAATTTCTACTTCAATAGGCAACTGAGGAATTTTGGGAAGAAGTGAGATGATCTTCCCCAAGGAACAACACACAAATTGGTTGTCCAATGCTAAGTGTTTGGCTATAAATATATACAAGTAGCATTATATGGAGTTAACATATTATGTATAGGACTACATATATATGTATATATGCATGCACTAACAATTAGTAAAAGAAGAGGCCATGAATGAATTTGAAGGAAAGTGGGAAGGGGTAAGTGGGAGGGTTTGGAGGGGTGAAAGGGAAGAGAGAAATGTTGTAATTCTGTTATAATCTCCAAAGTAAACAAAAAAGAAGAAAGGACAAATGTACCATTACTTCAGAGGGGCAAGAAAATGCAATAAAGCAAGAAAAGTAGGCATACTTGCTAGAAAGGAAGAGGTAAAATTTAGTATTTGGAGATAGAGTAATTCCTTACCTAAAATCCCAAGAGAAACAACCAAAATTCATAGAACTATCAATACAATTTGGAAAGGAACCTGATTATAAGAGCAACATGCAAAACCATCAGCTTTATTATAAATCAGCAATAATGACACAGACAAAGAATTTCATAAATACATCACATATGCAGCTGTAGATTTAATGGAAAATACGCAGGATTCACATAAAAGAGAATAAAATTCACTGGAAAAAAAAAGGCACAAAAAGAGCCGATCATGATTTCAGAGTAAAAAGACTTGAAGTTTTAAGGATAATAATTCATTAGAAACTTAATTGGTAACTAAATGTCAATCAAGGATTATTATAAAAAGTATCTAAGGAGAAAATGTACATGAGAGGAAGAGAAATTTGAGAAGAACAATAATATGTTGATACATTTCATTATGTCATAACTGTTTAAACACTTGTATTGACACTAAAATATACGTTAACTAGAATAATCCAAGGACAAATCGAGGGACGTTAAATACTTTTCCACTTCTTCTGCGAGCTTCACATTGAACTTGACTCCTTTGTCAGCAGCATGAAGAAACAGTAATTCAAGTGGAATGACATTGCCACAGTCCCTGATCAGTGCACACAGCTGTCGGGGAATCGGCTCTGTAGTTTGTAGAAGTGCTGCTAGAGAGATCGGATGAGAGAGACTCGAAGTTCAAAGTCCTGACCAAAGCAAATCATGACTGGGAAGACAGAAGGAATGTCACTGCCTCAGACTATCAAAGCTCAGCAAAGTCCACCCAGGCATGCATTCATGTTGTTTCCCATTAACCACAGTATCCAGATGTAGAATTCTCAGCTCCTTCTCCAGCGCCATGTCTGCCTGCATGCCACCTGGACTAAACCTCTGTACCTTTTTACCTGAAGGAAGCCGTCCCTTCAAGTAAAAGTGAGCGAAGTTTGTGGAAATTTGTCCTTTATTAGAGTTACAGGTAGTTGTGAGCTGCCTTGTGGGTGTTCAGAACTGGACTTGGGTCCTTTGCAAATATAGTCAATGGTTTTAACCATTGGGCGATCCTTTGGCCCATGTTCCCCCCTTTCCAAAGGCTTTCATTCAAATGCAATAATATATTCGTCATCACATGCTAGTTAGTACAGTCATTTTAATACAGATTCCTTCCATAATAAGATAAATTAGCATATGATCAAACATTTAAAAATACCATTAAAATAGTACACTTTTACTAGTTAGGTGAGCTGATCATTCATATTGTGGAGTTATATTAGTCTTTTACACTATGTTCAAAGTTAAGCCTAGAAAGATTAAAGAAATGTATGTGAAAACAAGAGTTTAAAAATCAGAGGAAACATTTTTATTATATTCAAATGGTGTATTATAGGGCTGCACTGTAGAAAATAGAGACCACACTGGCTGTTTCAAGTAGAAAATATTTGTGTGTTTTTCTCTATGCCACAGAACCTCATGCTTACTAAGTAAGTGCTGTGAGATACATTTCAGGATCCTGAAAAGAATTTATTTCTGAGAGCTAATTGTTCCTAGGGTCTATAGAAGGGATGGCAATGCAGGACTGAACATTCAGAAGCAGGCCTCTCAGAAAACAGAAACTGCCAATAACTGACTATCTTAGCTGAGACCTCAAGGTGGGAAGCTGCCTCTCCTGACCCTGTGGGCAGGTGAATGCCTACCCCTGCCCACTGACAGCTATGAACACCATGACTGCACAGCCTGGCTTCCAAATCTTTCCATAGAATCCACAGAACCTGTCTTAGTCGGGTTTCTATTTCTGTACAAAACACGATGACTAAGAAGCAAGTTGAGGAGGAAAGGGTTTATTCAGCTTATACTTCCACGTTGCTGTTCATCACCAAAGGAAGTCAGGACTAGAACTCCAGCAGGTCAGGAAGCAGAAGCTGAGGTAGAGGCCATGGAGGGATGTTACTTACTGGCTTGTTTCCCCTGGCTTGCTCAGCTTGCTTTCTTATAGAACCCAGGACTACCAGCCCAGGGTTGGCACCTCCCACCCACAATGGGCCCTCCCACCCTTGATCACTATTCTGGGGCTATAGGCACATGTGACTATACATAGTTTTTAGTTGAGTGTGAGGGACCTGAACTCAGATTTTCATGCTAACATAGCAAACACTCATACCTACAGAACTATCCCCATTTTATAGTTTGGTCACTTTTTTTTCTTTTTAAAAATCCATTCTTTGACAACCTCATATGTATATAATAAATACATTCTGGCCACACCCATCACCCTACCATGCCTCACAATTCTCTTATCCCATCAACTGCCCCTCATCTAAGCAAGTTCCCCTCCCTTTATTGTGTCTTTTTGTTTTGATTTTGCTTTGTAAGCCACTGAGTTTAAGTAGAACTACCTACTTGGGCATGAATGTGGAGCGTTGTGCTGGGATATAGGCAAGTGTCCTACACCACTGAAAACAATTCCTCCTCTGCAACAGCCATCAGCTACTAAAAGCTCCCCAGAGATCGAGATGGGGCCAGGTCCTGAGAACCCTTCCATTATCCATGACTGGGTGCTATCATCAGTTCTGCGCATGCCCTGTGCAGGAAACCACACAGTAGTAAATTCATAGGCATAATGGCCAGGCCATACCCAGAAAAGAGCATTTTATGGCTCTCCTCCCAACCACATGGCTTTCACATCCTCTCTGTTCCCCTCTTCTGTGGTGTTGCTTGTGTTACTCAGAGCTGAGCATTCAACAAATAATTTATTCTTACTAGTGCTGTCTGCCATGAATCTCTATGTTAACTACTGTTCATTGAAAAAACCCAAACAAACAAACAAACAAACAAACAAACAAGGATGGGCACCAGAAAGCTAGAGACCCAAGAGAAGCAGTAGTTTCAGTTTCAAAAGCCTGAAAACTATGTACTTTCAGAGGATGTAGCTTTAAACTTAACTATTCATTAAAAATATGAAGGCACACACACACACACACACACACACACACACACACACACACACGTCACAACCACCACCACAACAAAAACAAAATAAAACTAAAAAATAAAGTCTCAGAATGAAGTCAGTAAGAGAGTAAAAATCTATTTTATTTAGCCTCTGTATTCAGATTTTCAATCAGTTGATTACATCTAATTTATAAGGAAACCAAGCTCTTCTGCTCCAAATTCATCCCATTTATAAATACCCTCACAGACAGGAAGTAATATTTGGCTTAACATTGGGATGTCAAATTGGCATACAAAATTAACCATCACACATAGTGTGAAAGAGGCTATTAAAAAAGAATGAAGTAGATTTGCATATTTGGTAACAGAAAGAATCCCCAAGCTATATTGTTACATTTTTTAAAAAAAATCACAGAACTGCATATATGCATTTATAGATTTATTTTGTGTATTTATATTTCTGTTATTTCAAAGTCAAGGAAAAGTTCTATAGACTTATTACTTTGGACCCTAACTTTCAACGGTATATATTCATTTCTCTGTACCTCGGTGATCTTAAATACTGGGAAGCAAGAATTAGGAATTAACCAGTGTCAATAAAATTCTCCACTCCTTACCCCTCCAATCTTCTTTCTTGTATGCATCTTATTCCTCTATAGCTAAGGAAGGTCATGTGACTGGTGAAGCTGCAGTTTTCTATGGGCTCAGCTTAGCATTAGAACAGGAATGGAGACTTCTTGTTGTCAAACTAGAAGTGGACTCTGAATTGCCCTGATTAGAAAGCATGTCCATTTGTCCACTGTTAGTCCTAATGACTTGTAGGAGTGGCATGTGATAGCATAAGTGGTCACTCTACAACAACACTAGTAAAGGTTCAAGACAGGATCATGGAGATGCCCACCAAAGTTCCCGTCCCATGTCTTTCTCTTAGGAGCAGAGTGATGGGTGCCAGGAGTGGAGGTGATGGGGAAAGAACATTAAATACATTGCTGTTATTTTGTGTTTTGACAAGTTGCATTTGCACATGACTTGTACCTTTTTTTCAAAGGAAATAATTTCTCAAACTATGTCAACAAATTCTTACCGGTCTTAGTGAGGATGAATTTGCTCGGCATCCTAGGGCATTAGTGAGGCATACTTTGGATGTGTCCGCCATACTGTTTCAGGGTGGATTAACTGAGGAGGGATTACCTGCACCATTGTGTGGGTCAGAGTCTGAGACTGAATACAAGTGGAAAAACAAGAAAGCCATCTGAGCACCTCTACTTGTCTTTCTCTGCTTCCTATTCCCCCAGATATGAAGGGAGATTCTGGCTGCATATTCCTGCTGCAGTGCGGGGGGGGGGGTGTCCCTGGCATCATGCCCTCCCCATCATGCTGGACTGAACCTTCAAGCTGTGAAACAAAATAATCCTGTTTTTCAGTTGCTTCTTGCTGGATACTTGGTCACAACAATGAGTAACAAAGACAGTACGTAGTCCAATGCCATATGCCTTGTCTAAGTCAGGATAAACAATAATTCCCTTAAACAACTCTGATCAGTTACTTTCCAGGTAAGTGAACAAAGAGCCAATCAGAAAAGGGTAGACCTTAGAGCAACACTGTAATGAGGAAGAGTCAGGCAGTACTGCACAGAAGATAGATCCGGAGACTAGACTGAGCCAACCAGCTCTATCAGGCAGCCAGCTCACATCTTCAACAAAATCCATTCAGTGTTGCTCCTATCTATCTATCTATCTATCTATCTATCTATCTATCTATCTATCTATCTATCTATCTATCTATCTCAGGGATGAACTCTTGGTATCAGAAAAATAATCAGGGGGCTCCTCCCTGGGAAGACTGATTGCCTTTTGCTTAACAGTCATTACTTGCCTGTAGCTCTTCATCTAGGGATGGAGTCTTCTGAGATTTCCACTGGTGTTGTCATTGCTCAGGTCTTGTTTAGGCTACCATGGTTTTGAGATTTTATGAATGCAGCCTCTTTGTGTTGCATAGAAGACACAATCTTGCAACAGACATCTGGTCCTCTGTTTTTTTTTTTTTTTTTTACAATCATTCTGTTTCCTCATCTGCATTGTTACGTAAGCTTTATTAGTAGAGGCTGAGTTATAAATGTAGCCAGCGGGGCTGGGCATCTCTGAGTTTATTGTTGTGTTTGACCAGTTTTCGTTTTTTTGTTAATGGTGTCTGTCTAGTGCCAAAAGAAGCTTCACTGATGACAAGGTGAGAGCCT